>APFE030271997.1:0-21597 GCA_000404065.3 Pinus taeda
TGTTGAAGCAATCTAATGTTAAATCCATCATTTCAAAACATTGAATCCATAATTGATTATGTAGCAGTGCATCAAAAAATAAAATGCATTATACAATGAATAAAACTATGCATCAAGAAACCATCTTCACCTCAACACACAAGAACACCATATTTTATGTGGAAACCACTATTGGAGAAAACCACAAATTCTTTTGTATTCTTCTTCATTTTCTTTTACATAGATTTACAAGCACTGACATGCTAGAGGCACCAACCCCCAAAACACGCAAGCACCCATTTTCAATAAGTTACATCCTAATTGAGGTACCAACCTCAAATAATGTACAAGAACCCACTTACAATAGACTACAACTTGATTGAGTCACCAAACTTGAAAATGTGCAAACTTCAACTTCTGTAGGCATCAACCTAATTGTGGCACCAACCTCCATGGAGGAACCCACCTCCTTCTTCAATTTGGCGTGGAACACTTTTCAAAATAATTCATACTAGATCCACAAGCTTAATTCATAACCAAATCATTTTTCCTTCTTTTCATATGCCAAAATCTTGTTCACATGCTCATATAGCCAATAATCATGACATCCCTATTCTGAACAACTATTTAGATCTTCCCTTTATCAAGTTTCAAATGAATCCAACCAAAATCATTTTTCAAAAATCAATTTGCATTAATTTTGACACAAAACTTAACTATTCGACAAAATAGTTCCTTCTAGTGTGCATTCTACAAAATTCCCATAATCAATTTGCACTATTTTTGACCCACAAAAAGATTAGAAAACTTAACTATTCAACAAAATGATTCCTTCTAGCATGCGTTCTACAAAATTCCCATAATTGGAAAGTAATAATACAAAATGGATACCATTGATTTTGCTAAATATTTGAAAATTAAATTGGGAAACTTTGGGAGAAAAATAAAAAACAAAATTAATACACCGATGGCTGAGATCAAACCCTCAACCTCATGGGAGAATTGTTTCTGGACCAACTGTGCTATCGAGTTCCTCGGTTTGAATCATTACACTCTGACTATTAAAATCATCAATGAATTCCTTTCCATGTTGTACTGATCCACATTAGGAATACACAACCAATATTACTGAGCGAAAACATGTTAGAGCCAAAATTGTTTCGTTTCATTTCCATGACCTAGGCCAATCAAAAATCTTCTACGTCAAAAACCATTAGAGAAAAATATGTTTCGTTTCCACAAATAAGACCAATCACAAATCTTACACATCAGAGACAAAATATTTCGTTTCCATGACGAAGGCCAATCATAGAGCTTCCATGTCATATCACGTCATAGCAAAATTGTCGTGTTTCCATGACCAAGATCAATCATAGAGCTTCCACGTAAGAACACGACAGACCCAAGTATCTTTCATTGCCGCGACCAAGACCAATCACATAGGTTCCATGGTCAGAACAGATTAAAGCCAAATATGTTTCGTTGTCATGATTAATACCAATCACAGAGATTCCACGCCAGAACACATCAAAAACAAATATGTTTCATTGCCATGACCATGACCAATCACGGAACGTCCATGTTAAAACACATCAAAGCCAAAATATTTCGTTGCCACGAATGGGACCAATCACAAAGATTCCACATAAGAGCCAAATATATTTTGTTGTCGTGACCAGGGCCAATAAAAAATCTTCCATATCAAAACAACGTTTACACAATACAACGTTTACACAATAGAACCAAACATAGACCACAGTGTTTCAACCCTATAACCTTCCAAACTATGCTTCCTCACTAGCCACCAAGGCTATTCCTTCACATTTTTCTCCATGATCTTCCGATTACCCGAATGCTTGACTTGGGAAATATGCGAGCCAACCTAAGCGCCAAAATTTGTGTTGGTAAACCTGGTGATATTAAATCATATGACCACCCCACGTGACCAATGACTCATGCCTTTGACGAGACCAAAATCCAATAGGTCTTATCCCTTTCACCCATGCGGCCATGCCATAGGGCTTAGGATCTAAGGGTCATTAGTCATCCATTTGCTGACATCAATATGATGTCATACCTGCCACATGGGTCATTTTAGTTGGCCATGTGTCTTCAAGATTTGTGCTTATTGGCCAATTAAAAGTGCCATGTGGCTTCATGACTAGATGCCACATCATCATCATTGCACTACATCATCCTTCATTGCCATGCAGATCTATCATAAATTGCGACATGTTCTTGCATTGCCACTTGGATATGCCACCTCATTGTCCTCGATAGAGGTGCCACATGGAACTACCACTTCATTGTCTTGCCACTTGTCACTAAAATTAACCAATCACATCATGCCACCTATATGTGCATTATATGTATGCCACATGTGAACACTTCATTGGTTCAAAGTTGACCGCGTGGAATATATGGGCAGCATTAAACATCGTGCATATTTTCATATGACCAACCATACATGTCGTAGCTCATTGCCATATCAGTCGAAAGGTGCATGAGATTTAACTAGGTTAAATAGTGCATATGTTCATGCACCTAAAGCTCTTGATTAATTACAAATGTTTGGATCTTCCCTCAACATGTATGACCTTTAAAAATTTTGGTGATTTTTAATTTGGTCTTCATTGTAATTGCTAATATTAGACGATGATAACATCTCATTCAGGAGGAGTTTTTCCAATTGTGATATACCAATGGAAGGGTCTCAAAGAGGACTATCTAACATTTCTATCAATAGATTAATCTAAGCATCATGACTTTGAAAAAAAACTCAATAAACTTAAAATCATTTTGGCTTCATGTGATGAAGGCATGCAAGGAATCAAACTAACACACTACTTCCTTTCATACATGAATGAATATGTTGCTTCTTTCAACATCCCCTTTGACATCAATGAAAACACTGTCCAACATTATCAATATTGGAAACAAATATTGCCTGGAATTTATCATGCAAATGGTATTCTCCACAAGAGAATTTAGTTTACATTGTTTTTGAACTCAAAAATTGAATGAAGCTTTTAAAAGGGCTCCTGAAAATCCAATTATTGACTTGAACATGTAGTTGGTGAAACTTGGACATGCCCTACTCTCTGGAAAGTATTCAACTCTTCTTAAAGAGGCTTATGATGCAAATGACTATGGAAATGTGACTTTGAAACCTAGGTAAGAAGGCATACTATCTCATATGGTCAAGATACTTATTGGTACTATTCTTCTTGAATTCTCTAGTACAAGAAAATAGGATGCATTGGAGTTATTTAAAATCTACTTGACCATGTTGAGCAAAGCAATGTAGAAAATTCTCAATTGGATCCTTCTAGATGGTTTAAGATTTTTGTTGAAGAGAGAATTCTTTATCCATCTAGGAAAGTTTCATATAATAAAAGAATTGACAATATTCTTTCCCTGAATATTCGTTTACATTAGCGACCAATAGGGATGAGGTAGTGACATTTTAGAAGAAAAAATTAGAGAAAGAATGTGCAGGAAATAAATCTAATGATGAGGTTGCAAAGTTTTGATATGAGAGATGCCATTTCTCAAGGTTATTTTCTCAACTCATTTAAGTGCATAATGACGGTTTTCACTTTGAAGAAATTCCTCCATTAGATAGGACAATATATTTTCCTGGAACAATGATGATGACTTGAAAGGAGTAGAAGTATTATTTGAGTTGATTCTAGTGAAAGGGACATCCAAACCCAAAGAGAAAACAATTTTATGATCGATCTAAAAATATTGATGAATTTGTAACTTCTCATTGATGAAAATGTTTAGTCTCGGGTTGATAAATCATAAGTAATGTAATCTAAATGCAACACTAAGATGTGCATATAAGTATTTGGTTATGATGACTAGGGCCTAATTAGAATGTTAGGATCTCTTTTCCATTATGTAGTCACCATATCATATTGATTTGTTTAGCTTGGGGGGTACTCCCACAACCCTAGGGTAATGGGTTTGGGAGAAGTTGACCCACAAGGGTTGTGTGGGTAGTGTACCCAAGTAGTGGGTTTTGCACCAAAAGTTGTGGGCACAAAACCAAGTGGAGAAATTGATTGTTTAATCATTAAGTGCATGTGGGGCACCCTTGAAGGGCTAAAGAGCACCTAAGGCATTAATGAGGTGGAAAAAGAGGAATTAAAGCAATTTTTGTCTTACATTTTAATGGTGTTCAAGTGAGATGCTTAGGTAAGCTTTTATGATATGGTGTGACCCTTGGTGGGGTGGGAAACCCACCATGAACATTATAAAAGAAGGAAAGATTGATTCATTTGAACCGCATCACAACTGCACCTTCTCAAGAGCATTTCATGTCAAGGAAAATATTTAATTACATCAAGAAGAAGACGAACTTGAAGAGGAGAAAAAGTCTATTTTTTAGCAAGGAGAAAAGGACAATATAAGCTCAGCAAGGGAGGATGAAGTCTTAGGTAATTCTTTGTGTTTATTTGCTTGTTCTAGGCCAACTTTGAGGGGTTAAGGAGGGCCAAAAATCATCCTTGTGTAAGGGTTTATGTTCTTCATTTTTTGGGAGAAGGTTGAGCCTAAGAGGAGTCTATTATAGGCCTTAAATATCTTTCTAAGAGAGGTCGCAATGTTTTTTGGTCTGCACAGAGGACTCTGGGAGGCCGAGACCTAAAGGGAGGTCTAATATGACCTCTATTTCTGAACGTAACTAGCGTCATCCTTCTTATTGGTAGAGATGTTTGAAACAAGGTGTGTGGACTTGTTTTACATGGAGAAAAAGTGTTAGGTGATCGTCTATCCTATGTGGAAGTTGTGGACATTAGTTTAGTAGCCTAAAAGGTGTAATTTGTGGAGTCAAATCACTGTTGAGAATGCTTCTTGTGGAGAGCCTTAGGTTTTTTCAATTTGAGGAGGCAAATTGTGGAAGTGTGGGTTGTGCATCAAGCCCTAGTTCAGTTAATTGTTGGACTATTTGAGGGAAGAATTGTGTTCCCTAGTTCATTTGTTTGTAGTGGAAAGCATCAGTTTAAGAGGGTAGCCTTGAAGCCATAAGTCTAGTCATCTTTGGAGCAGTAGAGAGACAAGAAGGGGAAAGCTTTAAGATCCTAAGCATTGGCACTTTTGGAGGAGCAGGAGAGTAACTAGAGGGAATACTTGTATGGGTGAAAGTTTAGTGATGTTGGAGGATCAATGATCATTAATAGTGGCAGACTATTGAACTAAAGATATAACCATTTATGAGGTTGCAAAATACTTTTGAGTTAGAGAAGAGGAGGCAACAGAATTTCCAAATGTGTTTAAGTTATGTGGATTGAAAGGGTTGTGGAAGTGCTACATCAACAAGTAAGTCAAGTTTACTTTGTTCAGGGAAACATTCGTTGTCATAGTTGTTGACACCAAGCCCTAGTCATTCTTGTATTAGGGATGGTTGTAACGGCCATGATCACTGGTACGTGAACCTTACATTTGTTGTATTAATATTTGCAGTATAACAAGTTTTGGGTAAAAATTGACATGTGCACTAGTTGATTCACTGTTGTATATTTTCCATTGTGAAAGTGCTTATGTTGTGGAATTTGAGTTATTTGTGATCGCGATCTTAGACTCCAACTTGATTCTTAAGTGCGTGGGAAAAATCAATATAACAATTATTTTCTTATGTTTAAACTATCTCTAATGCTTCATTAGATGAGATAGGGAAATGGTAAAGAATTATTGGAAATTGCATATTGCTCAAGGAAAATATATGCATGCTATTGAAACTTACAGGTTTCTTCTTCCTAAATCTTGTTCAATGTGGGAACTCAAGACTAAGTATGGAAATGGTAGAGTTATAATGAAGCATGGCTAGATTTGGCATATTTTTATATGAAATTTGCGAAGTGGCATAACGATAACCAAAAGCCATAAAACCACTCAATTGTCATGCTACAAGATTGTTGTTTGAAGCCATTTAGAATCTGATAAACCTATCCCCCCAACATAGCTAATAGGTGATTCGTACCTTATTTTCATAAGAAAATTCAAAAGTGAAAGCATGGGGGAGATTTAAATTCACTAAATTTTCATCTTTTTCACCATTCAAAATGCCCATTTTCAATCATTTTACTTCACTCCTTCACCTTTCCATTCCCCTTCTTAATGCATTTCCTTATGAATATGTTGACACATGATTAGGAATTTTAAAGTAGTTAATTATCATGATTTTCCTTTATTTTTAATTAATAATAAAGTATTACGCTTGGCTTTACCAATGATGCTTTTGCCTAGCTCTATTCCTGTAGATTCTATGTGGTTCTGATAACCAACCTCCAAGGTTGGCATATTTATGCAGCTCCAAGGGAAATTCCAAAACATTGATTTTGTTCTTGTGGATTATGGTATGGATCTATGTTGCTTAATGCATACCTAGCTCAATACCACAATCCTCTAGCTCATGATTTACAATATAGATACCTCATTCTAGGAAGAATCAATTAACAAAATTCAGATGCAACTTATGGAGAAAAGAATAAGAATCTATACAATTTGTGACATGGGTTTTGTCTAGAACATCCCCAATTAGGTGAATCACAAGCGTTTTTTCCAAAAAGTGTGAGGATTGGGATATACACATTTCTTTTTCAAAGGGATTTTCTAGTTATTGTTGTTTTCTATGTCCCAAACAAAGAAACTAGTTAGAAAGGAACCAACTCAAGCCTATTCTCATATGTAATTAGATCTTGAGTTTTTCTCCAACTAATATCTATGAAAGAAAAATAAAGATAATATTTTTCAAATATGTCCATGTTTTATAGTTTGGATTTGGGGGAATTAGTTCCAATTCACCCCCTTGCTCTTTTGTATAAATGTATGGACTGAGAGCGGGTTGCAAGGGTGGTAGAGGAAGAGTAGAGTGACAATAATAGAGGATTTCTCTTTAATTAAAAATTGTTGGTTGTTGGATTTTAAATATCATGGTGGAGCGAATTAATTTTGATTTTTAGCCTCTTAGGTAGTGTGGAATGAGTTGAAAAGGATCCACCAACTTGTCCTACACTAACTAGTTACCTTCCTTTTTTGTAATGTAGAATAACTTAGCTACTTTCATTTCAATTTAGTACATATATTGTAGTTTGTTTTATTTCATGCTTTGATCAATGAACTTTTATTGCTTAGAATTGTGTGGTTTTATATGAAGGGTGTGCACTGAGGGAAATCTCAAGAATTGCTTCCATCCTAGATATACAATGGCCATTTGGGCAAGCTAGTGTTACAGACTGAGACCTGTCCCTAGATTTTACTTTGGATTGGTGTGAATCTTAGGGCTGTAGCTTCCAAGATGAACTAAATCCTTCTAAGATAGAGTTTAAGGTTGTTTCAGTGAGATATGAATGCAAAAATTGTCCTCTACAATATAATTTCCAAATATAGATAAATCTATAATAAATATATATATATTTTCTTAGTTATATATATATTAAAATATATATATATATTATATATATATATATATATATATAATATACTCCTTAAGATTACTCTCCAAGGATGTACTTCCTATGCATTTACTTTCGCACAGTTCTCCTAAGAGAACTATTATTGTTATCGGATTTTGTAGCAAGAGATTAGGGAGACTATTAATTCCATAAACTCCAAACATATAGTGTAGCATATATAACTTTATAAACTCTTGGTTGAAAATTTAATGTTGTATATTTAATCAATTAAATCAATCAACACAAATATTTATAAAATCTTAATGAGAGGGTTAAAGGCTTGAAAAATAGATATAGGCCCTAGGATGCAAGAAATTGTCCCCTAAATTTTGTTCATGATGTGTCACTAATATGTACTTTATTTTTGTGTAGATTCATCATCATGATTGAGTGGTGTGAGAGAGAACATGAATATTATGATGTGGAAACTATGTAAGACTCATGAACACTTGATGCTTGGTGCAATTATGACCTCCTAAAGTTATTTAAGACAAATAATATGAAGTCCCAACTTATGCTATTGGAGAGGCTCATCCAGTTGTGGGATCTACCTAAGCAGTGGTTTGAAGTGCATAATGTGGAATTGATATAGATATAGAGGATATTTTCCTTGTCACAGGCCTATCAAATTGTAGATCCCTTTTTGTGGCATTTAGAAGGAGGTTGACCAGGGAGAGATATATAAATCACTTTATAGCTAAGAATTATGTTCCCACTACACAAGAGAAGGTGAGAAGATACTAATAAAGGACAATATAGACCTCCCTTATTGATGATCCTTTTCTATTTTACCTAAGTGGTAGGTTTTATAGGTTTTCATCTCGCTTCCAAAATCCAAGTTGATATTGCAGCCAAATGCATGTCCCTAACTGTATTCAACTCACATGAGGGAATTTTAGCTAACTTAAAGGATTATTTGACAAAATGTAGGATAAGGAAGTATAAGAAATTTGGGTATGGAATTTTATTTGTATTATTTTTCAATAAGTGAGTACCACTGTAACAACCATAGATTGTAGCACCATGTACATGGTTTTTTGAACCATAAATGAATAAATGCACTGATCTAATGGCAAGGTTGGCTGAGAGGTATACTTTATGCATGAGCTTATAATTTATATTAGTTTGAGTGTTTCAATGAGAAGGTAATCATTATAGATGATTATTCATGTGTAGGGTCCAATTTTCATTGAGATCCTAAGTTAGTCCTACCCCTTGGTGAATAGTGGGGTAATTTGGGTGATTATTTTATGTTTTAATGATTTTATGTATTTTAAAAAAATTTGATGTTTTTGGTGGTACAATGTATCGATCATTAATTTTTTTGAAGGGAGAGCCTCCATATGTTTTTTGGAGAGTAGCAAGATAGATTGAGCCTATAACTAAGTAGGAGGAGGATTCCAATTAGGAGGATGAACACAATGAGCTAAGGTAGGTGTAGTGGAAACTTGAGGGGCATTATTATGTGTATTCCATAGATGCTTCTAGAGGATTTCCCACAAACATGTAGCATCACACTATAGGTGTTTCTAGTTGGACAAGTCATCTTCTTTGTTGGTTGGCTAGGTTAATTATTTCTTGTGAATATCATTAAGAATTGGGTGATTATTAGTCATTTATATTTATATTATATTGTACTCTCTCCAAGGAATTTTTGGACATTAGTGTTTAGTTATGGACTTATGATATTGGGCCTTCATGCTCTATTTTTGACACAATATCAAATATATATATGTGTGTGTGTGTGTGTGTGTGTGTGTGTGTGTGTTTCAACTATTACTTATGATTGTATATAATGATTATGAAAATGTTCCCATTTGGTTATGCACATGCATGCTTGGTTACTTATCTTGAGAATATGATAGATTCCATTCTAACATATAGTTAACTAATGAATCAACCTATTCATTAAAATTTTGAGGGAGATATTGATAAATAATGAATTCAAATGATCACTTCGAAAAACATACCTTTAGGGAGAAACAAAGTAACACATGATTCGTGACATGATAAACATGCTTTAGGTGAGATATCATGAGATATGAGCCCATATTAACTACCAACAAACATATTCCTAAAGCTATGGCTCGACAATGTTGCTCACAGTGGGGCCTATAAGGTGCCCCTTGAACTTATGATTTTTTCAATGGGTAATGAAATCATCTAGGTAATGCAAGAAATGTTCCTAGAAAAATGGTTAGCACTGTTGGCAAGTCCTACATAGATAAAATATGATAAAAACATTTTAAAACCAAGAACCAAGCATGATAAGCAATGAACCAAAATTTATCACACATGAAAAAGATAAATAGACATAAAAAAATAGATACATATGTACAAAGCATGATGCCTAGTGGTCTAGGCATGGTACTATTTAGATAAAGGCCTTTGTAGGGATCAGAAAGAGGATTTCCATCATAATAAAATAACATGTATACCTTCTTCTGTAGCACATGTTTAACAATGTAGGGACAATGCCAGAGTGGTTCAAACTTTCTTGAACCTAATTTATCAATATATTGATCATAGACGAAGACCAATTCACCTTCATAAAACATGTTATATTGAACATATTTGTTATATTCAAGTTTGACTCATTTCTTATGGGCCTCATTGGCCAATGTAGTGTCATAACAATGTTAACCTAGTTGGGCCAAATATTGGAGGTGTTTTTCCTTGGGATAACTATCAAAGAGGATTCTAATAACTAGTTTTAATCATGGAATTTCACATCAAACTAGAAACACCACTTCCATACCAGAGAAAATATGGAAATGAGTAAATGCCATGGAGATTTTGGTCGAAGGTCTGATAAGCCCATAATGTTGCAAAGAACATTAGATGTATATTAAGCTTGTGGTTCCTCACCATTTCTTGGATCATAATATTCAAAGCATGATTAATATCTTCTACATGATTATTTTTCTTTAGATAGTTGGAGGTTTAGTTGTCATAACAAAACCTCTACTTGGCTTCCAATTTAGTCAATGATTTTGTTTGAAAAGTGAGACCTATGATTTGTTACATTCTGGCCGGGAACATGAAACCTAGTGATGATGTGGTTAAAAAATTGAAAATTTCCATAGTGGTGCCATTTTTTGAGATGGTAGGGATATCCTTAGCCAATTTGGTAAAATAATGAATAACCATGGTGATATAATTAAGGCCATTTTTTGAGGTAGGCTTACACTCCATGAAATCAATACCCCATTTTGAAAAGAGGCCAACAACAACCACAAGGTGAAGGGGAGTAGGATGAGCATGAATTTATGAGTGAAGATCTAATAGGGATGACACTTTTGGATTGTGATCATACAATCATTGAAGATAAAATGCTAAAGCTACTTAGTATGCAAGATTTTATGGGTAGTGTATAATCTAGAAAGATGACCCCTACGTTCTCTAACATTTCATTTATTCAAGATGTTTGAATTTGGCATGAGTTAAGAATCAATGTAAGACTAGATAAGCCTTGTCACAATAAAGTGTATCATTAAGGATAATTTATTATTTGGAATGATAGCATATGCACTGGTAGTCATAATGGGATAACTTGTACTGAAATAATTATGTCTAGCGATAAGAGTAAAACATATCTATACCATAGATAAAATGAACTAATTGAAAACAAGGACTCATCAAGAAAATGAATTGGAAATCATTGTATCATTAGTAACTTGGGGAAGGTTAGTTATCATCTCCGCATAGACCACATCAGGGAAAATTTTAAGAACTCCCCCTAAATTTACATGTATAATAAATGGGCGAATCTCCATGGTATATAGGAAAAATGGAAGGCGATTTTATCAATAATATGATATGTATATATAATTTTTTGGCGAATCTCTCACCAGGCATGGCGAATATTTTACTCAATTATAAAATTTTGTGTTTATTGAATACACAAATGAAATCATTGCATTTCTTTAAAATATCTTTTGAAATCAAAATTACCAAAATTACATATCGATAATCTAGTGGGTGTAAGATAAAATTCACCCTGCCATTCACAGAAAGCATGAGAAAAAACCTAATACTATATATAAAACCAAGAAAAATTCAAATTCATCACTTCTAGGGACCTCATAACCACCCTGCTAATACACAAGTATGTTCCTGTTTACAATTAGAAAAATTACCCAAATTACAATCTGTTTATCCAAGCATATGTTGGAAAGTTATAGAAGGATGACCAGTGCAATCAATCCATTCCTTTTAGCCTAGATTTGTTTCAGTTTAAAACAGAAGTATACAAATATACTTGTCCAATGTCTATGCTTTAACCATTCACCTTAAGATGTTTTTACAATATAATTTCCTAAGTCTATTTAATATCTTCATTATCATAAAACCAACCTATATCCATCTTAACTCCACATCTACCACTCTTAGGGGGATGAAATCTATTTATCCCTCTGAGCACTTGGTAGACCCAGAATTAAGATGGATCTAAGATAGAATTTCTCCTTTAAATAGTCTATGATCACATGAATACCATGGTCAATACCATGGGTTATCATAATCCTGGAGCTTAAAAATTACTGTTAGTAATTTATAAAAATTAATAAAATTAATAGTTGATTTTTATTTTTTTTTATTTTAACCAAGCTAAAATGTTTAACATACATTAAATTACAACATCCTTTTTACTCTTGATCCACCAACCCCCAAGAGGATCAAATATTTTTTCACTCTATTCTAGTTTGCATATATTTTTTCACTCTATGCTAGTTTGCATATCACGATATTTGATACCTCTCGGGGGTTAGTAGATCCAGAGTAAAGATGGGTCTATGCTAGTTTAATTCCCCCATTTAAATAGGCTACATTCCAGGTGAATACCATGGGTCAATACCATGGGTCAATACCATGTGCCATTTTGGTGAATACCATGGGTCAATACCATGTGCCATTTTTATTTTTATTAATACTAATATTAGGGTTAATAATGTTTTTTGGATGGTATTAATAACAATCTAGTCCATGGTATTTGTCCCATAGTATTTTTCCCATAGGTTTCACCTAAATAATCTAGTCCATGGTATTTGTCCCATAGTATTTTTCCCATAGGTTTCACCTAAATATAACGCAAAGCATTTTTTTGAGTGTTCGTAAATATAAGGTGACTTATGGAGTAAATATAAAAAAATGTTTTATTTGTTTACCATACCTCTCATTTATTTATATTTGTATTATTTTACCATACCTCTTTTATAAATATGGTATTTGGCCCATAGTATTCACTTAAATAAAACCTATTCTTGAAATTTAGGGCGAATGGAAAGTTGTAACTCCTAATTTCAAGGGCTGAATTTACCTTTTTTACCCTCTCCCTTAAAATAAGGTGGGCTATTTGAGGTTATTTGTAAAAATATACTATGATACAAAATATTCGCCCACTAAAAATTTAAAACCCCTTAATTTTGCCAAAGGGCGAACATTCGCCCATAAAATTTTCCGTGGTGGGGAATGTCTTCTTTTACTCTAAATCCGAAGAAGAAGAGCTATACCTCTTAGTTATGCCTGATTCTTCTTTACTACATGTAAATTGTCTAAATTTCTGAATCCTTTTTCTATAGCTTTTCCAATATCTTCTTCTACAATTTTGTATTTAGTTTATTTAAATACAATTACATGCCCTTTATCAGCTATTTGTATTACACTTGTAATTTTATCCCTTAGCCCATCAACGAGTAGTACATTAGTTATTTTTGTATTTTTAATATCAAAATTAGCATCACCGTTACGTAGAACCTTTGCAAATGTAACATTTCAAAGGATAATCTTACCACTCTTTTCTTTGAGAGATGGATTTTACCTTATCTCTAGACATGTGTTGAAAGCATTCATTGCCTATGTACCATTGTTATTCTTCTTGAAATGAGCATAGAGAAAGGCCACACCTTATTTTTTCTTCTTCTTTCTGCCCAGTACGAGGAATGTTGGTAGATCCACCAAAGTTCTTATATTTTATGTGTTTTGTTGTCTAAATGAATTCATTGATTTGTTCTTGCATTCTTTTGCTACATGCCCAAAATTGTTACAAGTTTAACATATTACATGACGAGAGAAGAGAGAAAAAGTATCATAATATTTTTGTCTCATATTCCTCCTATCTCAGTGAATATCTTTGTGACCAGACATGTTGCAAGTAAAATAATATCCTTTGAATAAGCTTGAGAACCTTCGAGTTGATGATCTTCATACGAATCTACTGCTGCAATTGGATGAAAAGTTTCCATAGTTATGAAAGATAAAACCTTAAATTTCATTGCTCATAGGAAAGAATCAATCATTGTTTATATTATTGGGAGCAAATGATTTCCTTCAAAACAATTCTCTCTTTGGTTATCAGTTTGGTTGACTTCTTAATTCTTTATCGGGCTTGTCAGACTTTTCTATGTTAACCTCATGATTACTTGCATAAGCTTTTGATGTAGATTCTCCTTTCTTAGTTTCATGAAAACAAAGAACAAATTTAATAGAGGGAGAACTTTGATTGTTAACAAGGTTATTCAATATCTTTGAGCTATCTTGAAATCTGAATTTCTTACCCTTTTCTACTAACTTACCTTCTAGAATACTTACCTAAAATTATTTTTCTCTTTTTGTCTTTTTCAATTAATTTCTCAACTCAATGATCTCTCCATTAACCATAGTTTCCTTTCTTTCAAATACTTGAAGTATCTCCTCATATCACGTATTTGATTCTTCCAGATAAGATTTGAGAGAGACAATCTCTGCTTCTATACCTTCACAATAAATGATTCTTTCTCTATGGTCTTTTATTGTTGCATATTATTCATTTCTTGTTGCGTCCAATAAATTCCTGAGTTTATTTCTTCATGAAACTACTTCATCCTCCAAACTTTGACACTGGACTTCCCTTTCCTTATACTTCTTTATTATTCCCTCAATTTTGTTTCCTTCTTTCAAACAGGTTTTTAATGTGACAATATCTTCTTTGTAGGCACACTCCTTTACATCAAGCTGTTAGAATAAATTTTGTTCATTTCTATTTTCATCTATGAGCCTTTTAATCTTTGCTTCTAGGGCATTAGTTTTGAATCTTATTTCTCTCCAAAATGATCACTTCCATTTCTACCCATAAGATAAATTTCAGTAGAATCATCATCACTACATGCACAAGGGAATGTAAAATCACGTGTACAATGGTCATCACATCTACAGTTAAAACAAAAACATGGACGTGATAATTCCACATCACTATATTGAATATCTTCTTCATCCTTGACTAACCAAATAGGTCCTTGCTCTATGATGGAAAATTCATCACTATTATTGCTACATTTTTCATGACTTGGTATCCTCCTTTGTGCTTCCTTGTTCTCTTGATTCTTTCACATTGTCCCTGATTTACTCTCAAGTGGTTAAGCTTCTACTGGAGTGACCTGATCTGATACTAATTGTTACAAAAAATATGAGAGGGTGGTGAATCAATATTTTTAATTCACTTTAACTTTTACTTCCACATTCATAATTTGTACACTATTGCTCTTCATGCAACCTTGGTGTCTATGTGAATCAAGTGAATGCAAATCGTGTATATCTAAATAAATAATTTTTCATATGTTCAATCAGATGCTTATCTTTAACCAGTACATCATTATTTCATTATCCATTTATTAACCAGTAACTATGAGTAGTAAGTATTAGAGAAATCATCAGCACATTGAAAACATATCAACACATATGGACACCAAGATTTTAAGTGGAAACCTAATGTGGGAGAAAACCACCACTCTTGTAATCTTTATATTCTTACTTATTATATAAAGAAATTATTCATTACATCTTGTACTGGTGTATACTCTTACCAGCATGGAGGAACCCACTTGCAGGAATAGGGCATTCACTCAGTGAACCTTTGACATATCACATGTGTTTGTGGCATATTAAACAATGCCATTAATTTGAATATATATTGTAAAATCCCTCTAAAAATCACATTATTTAACCCCCTCCCAATATGAACCCAATACAGCTTCCCAATTTAAAAAAACCCATACTTTCACTAGATATTGTAGGTATCCATTTTTTCATTAATAGTTTTTATACCCCTTTATATTTTTTCATTAATTTTAAGCTCCATTTTTTATATTTTCCAATATAAAAACCCCCTATATATCCCCTAATATATTATGTCTTTTTTCCTCAATACATATCCCCTAATATGAACCCACGTTGTATGATATTGCTCCCCCAGTGAAGCCCTCGTGCTTGCAGGAGGTTACAACCTCCATTTGTTCTCCAACACCTACTGGAAGGGAGATACAACCCCTTGATCTTGTTTACTGGATCCTACCTGTACGGAGATCCTACCCCCACACTAAAGGTTGCAACCCTCATAAACTTGTAGAAAATGTTTCATAATATTTCATACTAGATCCACTTGTATAAAAAAAAACATCAAAACCTATAGGCCACTATTCATGATATTTTCAAACTGAACACACATGAACAAGAAGCCCAATTGAGTCTTAAAATATGAATCATTGAATCACTAAAACATCATCATACTGAATACTGAACCAACCACTGCAACCATATCAAACAGTGCACAACCAATCCACAACATATAAAAACCTTCTTGATTAAGACATCATTGATATACAACCAAAATCATCAATTGTCATCATCAAGCAACACTACAAACCTTAACCCGATTTAACTCCAAATATATATGTGACTGTTATTAAGAAGACCTGCATATATATGCATTTATCATGTGTTAAACTCGCATATATTTAAACATACTAAATATATTATCACAAAATTTATATGCGACAATACTGAACTAGATCCACACATGTATGCAACCATACTAAAGAAAACTTGCATACAAATATTAAATTATTGAATCTGAAATTCACTGTAAATCACAACATCTATCAAACCCATATCTTCGCACACATATTGTTACAGTCACACATCACTACATTCATATCATACCATCATCATAGCTATAGATCTAGAATTTGTAAATACAAACATAAAAAAATCAAGCAAGTGTATTCATTAGTCTTCACTATACTTTAAAATCTATCATATTTGAGCCATCTCATTGCTCCCTAGTGCACATCTATTCCAAATAAAATCACTCATTAATAAACCATTCACTTGCACATTTAACTCCTCGATCTCCATCTCATTATATAACTTTTTTCGTTACCAATCCCTTGGGAAAATTCTTTGGTAATGTCGTTAGTATTCATTTATGGAATCAAATAGACATTGTCGCCACAATTACTATGGGAAATTGTGATGGTAATGACCCATAGTATCTACTTTTCCATGGTTCATATTATGTATGCGACTCTTGTTTACACGGGTTGCATATACTTTTCAAAATTCACAATTCCCATCTTTTCTCAAGTGAAACCCATATCAAGGCTTCCAACATACTTCCTTATTTCTTAAATACATGTATCAACATTCATGTTATCTAGAAAAAATTTGTAATCGTCAGGTTTAAATCAATAACATTTTTTTCAAATAGGTTTCCATCAAGGACAATGCATCAACCACAATGTCAATAGTTTTTGTGGTGGAGATGGTTAAGGAATGGAAGTTTGAGGTGTTATTGTCGATGGGGTAGAAGCACTAGGCGATGCTAATAGATAATAAGGGTTTGTGGTAAAATTTTGGTAACCATGTTGGGAAATAGTTGGCCCTAGGATTGGCTAATGCAAATACGTAAATGTGTATGACATACTCAATCCTTAGTAAGAGTTGACACGTGAAGGATCGGGAGGAGTATAAGTGTAGGTGGGACTGGTCCCCCCTTAGCGTTTATCATAAGTCATAGGAGGTTGAGATTGTGGTGATGAGCGTAGATAAGAAATGGATCCAATGATACCTAGGTGGAACAAGATGCCCCCGACATAGAAGAGACACCAGTCTAATCTAGATTAGGAAAGCCGGTATAACTTAACCTGACTGGGTGTAAATTAGGAAAAAATTTAAAGCTATCTGGAGATTTTCTTCCTAATTTGAGGAAAGTGTGATCCGACACCTTTATTTATGGGGTCTAAGAGAGTCATAAAAAACAAATCCATGTGGACATGGTCCTCAAATTCAAGAGCTTTACGTAATGTCCTCCTTCTGCACCATTCTTGTACATGATTAGAAAGGAAAGTGACAGATGTTTGATGGAAGGAATTCAACAATTTGATTTCGATGTTATATCGAAGACATAATTGGAAATATGATAGGAAGGTGTTGACAAGAGTCACAAATATGGAATGCGAAGCATGTGGTTTGTCGACATACCACTTGGAAGCAACTCTAGTTAGTGTGTGTTGGAAGAGGAAAAGATGGATGGATTCCTCACTGATGGAGTTGGGTGAGCACCACATGTCGAAAGAGAGAACATAAAAGATAGGGTCTTCTCCAAGGTTCCATTCAAAGTTGGGGATGCCTAAAGGAAGTTCGAATGGCATGGGAGGCCAATTATTGTCATGGAGAAATGGGTCATAGATGAGCTGGCTTAAATTATGGAGTCTCAAACAATACATGTAGGTAAGGGTTGATTAGCGACCATACCTAAAGAGGTTCTGATATTTCCTCTTTGATAGTTACCTTGGTTAGGACAAATGTTACCACAATGGTTTCCACCAATTGCAATTGTTCCTCACATGATAGTGACATAAGATTGGGAGGATGTGTAATTTGAGGAGGAGTTAGACGAATAAGAGGAACTAGAGTCTATATATGGACTAGGTCGAGGACTAAGAGGATGGATCCTAACTTGAAAAGCAAGGATGAGAGGATGTTCTAAAGGAAATTGTGGGCAACGACCACTAAGTCTCCATGACAAATACTTAGGCAGCACAATGGTGTGAGGATAAAATAAGAACTCAAAAGGATAAAGGGTAAGCATAAATAAAGGGAGTAACAAATAACAAGAAAACACCTAGTGCAGTGGTGCAAGGTGTAAACTAAGTATAATGATATGTTTCTCTAGTTCAGGAGAACATATCTTAAGAAATAAAAATGACCTCTACCCTAAAGGTTGTCGAAATCCTAAAATAAGTCATAGTTATATTTTTTTAGATGGACTTTGAAAATACTTCTTACTTGATAGGGTTTTATGTCCACAAGAAGAGTTTTCTAGGGGCACGTAAGGTAAATAGATGGCTGCTTACCCACAACCACAATAATATGGTGTTTTCTTAAGTTTGGCCAATAAGGATACTTTTGGCCCATGGGGTCAGTCCAATCTTGGGCTTCTTAGTAGTTAGTCAACAATTTGAAGACCTATACCAATGAGTCGAGTGGTCTTGTGGAGAGTCATACGCACTGAGACCTAAGCTTAACCCCTTATCAATCATTTTTTTTGCACACTCTAGTTTACACCGTGGGATTATGAAGGATTTTAAGCTCCCTAACAGGACACATTACTATCTCTCAATGTAGGTGATTGATGGGGGTTTTTGGGATACTATCCTACCGATCCTAAACTTAACTACAAGATTATTTTTCCCTATTTCCATGGTGGGATTAATCTACCTGGGATACATTATAATTAATGTGGAGTGTTTCAAGTCTTGAGTTTATGATTGTAACCAAGCTCGTGTTTGCTTAGGGTGTAAGTTTGTGTATAATGTGTATGTGGATGGGTTGATTAAATCATGTTTTATGATTTTTGGGTGTGGAGCCTGATTATGTTCTGTATTCAAAGGTTTCAGCCAGATGTATACCCCAGGAAGATTATACACCCCTCCACGCGGGGGTGTGCGAGGGGGACTTGTCCCCCCGACGGGGCTTAATCCCCCCTCGCTGGGGGGTCCAGGGGCTAGCGGTCCCCCGGCGGGGGTTCAGGGGCAATGCCCTCGAAGCTAAAAATAGATGTAAAATTGCCTTGTAAAAGTCTATTAATTTCTAGTCAATCTCGGCCATTCATTAGGCGAATGATCTGACAGTAGAAGTTATGTCTAATTTAGGGTTTTTTGCCCTAGAAGGCAACCCCTCACTATATATGAGGGAATTGTATTGCATCTATGTATATCTTTATTCTGAGTGACGAAGAGAGAGGAGATTGAGAACGAAGAGGGAGTTACAGTGGATCTGTTGTAGGTTGTATCTCTTCAATTTGCTGGATAATAAAAGAAGGACTGGTTGTTTCTCAGTGGACGTAGCCCAAACTTGGTGAACCACGTATATCTGTGTCTCTCTTGTTTTATGCATTTTATGTGTTTATATTTCTGCAATATTTTATGTGTTCCATTTCTCTGTAATATATAATTTTCTAACAATGATGCCAATGCTATTGTGAAATCAAGTGCATAAACTATAAATCATACTAAAAATGAACAGTAAAATAACAACAAAATGAAACACACAGTTCTGAAGCCAAAAAGGCTATGAAGAAGAAATAAAAAATGAGGGAAATATAAGAAACCCAAAGAAAATAAAAGAACAAAAGATCTAATGTCTAAGGGACTAGGATCTTAGGCAAAATCTGTTAAAATGATGCAGAAAAAACTAGCAAAAAACAGAAGGGAAAGTGCTCGAAAAGCAAAGAAAAAAAACCACGAAAAGAAAGAAACTCAAGGGGGATTCTAAAGAAGAAAGGAAACACATGTATCAAAGGTAAACAAAGTGTTGTAAAAATTTCCTAAAATGGACTACGAAGTTATAACAACGAGTTTGGAAAATAGTTGTTGAAAGTTGTGCAAACTAGACTCCTCAACTCAACAAATTTTCTCCAAAATGGAAGACATGTAATCTAAACCCTAAGGGGTATTTTCCCTCCTCAAAATGAGAAAAAATACTAATACACTCTATTCCTAGGGGTGAAAGCTAACAAGAAGAAACCCTTCCCGACATACAGGCGGAAATTCTAGGTAAATTCTAAAATTTTTGAATTTTTTGCAAAAATAGGGTGCATATTTTTTGACTTATTTTATGCATCCTAGTGCATAAACAAGCTTAAAAAGTGCATTGGGGGTGCATTTATTGGTCGAAGAAGTGTTCTCGCTCCTTGAAGGTCCCGCTTGCGAGATATGTTGCAGACAGGGTCATCTCCTGCACGGCTGGGACATTTGCCCTACAAAAAGACACATAAACACAAAAAAACAAAGATTATTGGAGAAAAGACTAAAAATCCAAAATAGAAGCGAAAATTGAGAGAAAGAAAAAATCCTGAAAAATGTTGAAACAATAGTCCCCAAGGTTGTAAATTTTTAAGCTACTCGAGTCATCATTTGTTACTATGAAATTTCTTAGTGGTTGCACCAAAATCCTTCACTTAAGTTACTGGCGACATAAAACCCTAGCAAAAAAACTGAATGAATTCAATTGTGCTTTAGATATCCAAAATAAAATATTAAACCCTACTACAAATAATATAGAAATAAAAGAACGTGTAGCAAAAAATGTTATATTTGAGAACCCAATGGAAACAACAAAACTTTTATTTTATTATTGAAAAATAGAATGTTTACAGTTGTGAGGAGAATGGGGAGACTTGGCTCTACAGATCCCCCCCCATGGGATGGGTCCTTTGTACCCTATGCTTCAACTATTGATTTGACTCTTTCTCTCTCAAAATGTATGCAATGAACA
Organism: Pinus taeda; assembly: GCA_000404065.3. NCBI lineage: Eukaryota > Viridiplantae > Streptophyta > Pinopsida > Pinales > Pinaceae > Pinus > Pinus taeda. Next base: position 21,030 of record APFE030271997.1, read on the forward strand.
AAAAGAAATGGTGATGGCTTGAACTCAAGATGGGAGCTCAAATATCATAGCATGATAATGAGGATGATGAGAATGGGCATGGTGAAGAATGAGAATAAAACCCTTCTATTTATAACAAAATATTAGGATACATCTACATTTAAGATTATAATAAAAAATGTTGGACTAAATCAAGATCTAACTGCTACGAATATTTTATTATATTTTAGATAGGGAAACATTATTTGAAATGATCAAATATATTTATTTAGAAAATTTCTAAAGTAATTAACAATTTTTTTTTTATTAATTACTTCATGGGGATAAATTCAAATATGAATTAGAAATAATTATTAAATAACGATTTAACAATTATTTTGAGAGAATAACATTTTTTGTAAGTTTGGTTGGCACACATAATAATCATGTCCAATATATCACCCTCATTAGAGCAAAGAATTGAACCAGTGACTTCACATCAAGGAGTTCCTTAACAGAGCACCTTATCACCTTCTCTCGAAGACCCCATGGACTATTTGGATAGAATAATAAATAAATAATGACATGTCTAATTAGTCTCATATTTTTT
>APFE030271997.1:21607-39050 GCA_000404065.3 Pinus taeda
ATGAGAAATGATTTAGGAAAATGTTTGACTAAATTCTTTCCTTTGGTGAAAACAGTAGGGGAAATTTTAAGGGCAAAATTTCGCAAATAGGGTATTTTTTGGACAAAATATTTGCTAATTTGGTTAAAAATTCACCTATTTTTTACATGTATATGATTAAATGGATGATATTGGCCAAACAATTACCAATTTTAATAGTAAATTACATGTTTTTTTATTGATTATTCACCTACATTCTATACATATGAATTTTAAAACCAAAGTAATCACCTAGAATACTATATATGGGAAAATATTTAATCCTTAAAAACTGTCGTGGAAATTGGGATTTAATGTCTAAAAGGTAATCCTACATGGTGTTTTTCAATCAACCTAATAGGAAATGGTTGGGTGATCATTTTTGGGGTCATAAAAACTACGCAATATTGGCTCCATCTCAAAACACTTAAGATTATAAGGTGATTCTTAGGAAATACATGATACTAAAAGAACTTTGTGAACAATCATGGTAAATTTCTAGCCCCCTAACCTTAATCCTTAAAATGAATTCTCATTTTGACTGAAGAAGGAACATAGGAACTCACCAAGGAAAATTTAAATATGAAATTTTATCTTAATATTTACAAGCATTGGTGAATCTCACTAGTCACTAATGTGAAAATTATAAAATGTGTGGTGATAATTTTGTAAAAATATTTAAAATTTGTAATAATTTGATATAGTATCTGTAAAATATTTTCTAATCTTTAGTATAAAATAATTTTATACTATAAAATTTGGGTGAATAACTTTTTGAAATGTTGAAATTGACAAATGTTTTTTTTTTTTGGAAAACTATCCCACATACAAATATTAACCCCTAAAATTTTCCTTGGAACTCACTCTAAAGGATTCCACATGGAATACTCTAGTATTAACAGTGCTAGAAATTAAAAATATTGTTATCTTTTAATGTGATGCCTCAAGTATAGATATATGGGTAGTATTGATGCAAGAAGGGAGCCCCTTCATATTTACCAATAATCAATTGTATGACCACAATTTGGAAAAATCTACATATGAGAAGGAAATGATGACTATCCTTCATGAAATGGATACTTGGTGACCATATCTCATAGCGATCGCTTTCATATTAGTATTGGCCATCATAGTTTAAAGAATTTTCTTTAATGAAGGTTTAATTTACCACAAAAATATAAATGGGTCACTAAGAGGTTGGGGTATGATAATGAGATCAAATATAAGAAGAGAAAAGAGAATGTTGTGATTGATGCTTTATCTAGACAATTTGAGGAGGATGGGTCACTTCCTTCTTTATCATTACTATGCCTAGTCTGGCTCAAGGAACCCTATAGGGAATGGCTATGAAAAAAGTACTTGAAGGTAGCTCATCTAACAACTTTAGATAGATGTTAACCCACCTAAATTTATGCTTGCAAAAAATATGCATTATAGTATAAAGGGCACATTGTTTCAACATAGCACTTGATCCCATAATAATGAGTCTTATAGGAGTTATATTCATCACCAACAAAGAAGCCATTTTGGTTTTCAAAACTCCTTTGAGATGACCATTTTTTCATTCTTTTGGGATGGTCGGAAAGATATAACTACCAATAGAATTTTGTAGCTTCTCTTCCTTATATATGAAAATAGAAATGAACTTACCAATGACTTTATTTAATTCAAAATTTTGGTAGTGTAGCATGTCGAGTGACCCTTCAAGGTCAAGGATAGGCCATAAAGGAAGGGTTTTTGATCTATAAACTATCATAGATATTCCGTTGGAATACTTAGTCACAATAGCTCTAGTGAAAATACTCAAATATTTATTGTGAAGGTTAATCGACTTTAGATCCCATATTATTTTAATTTCTATTTTTTTGGTTAAATATATGAAATCCATGAAATGTGGACAATAGATAACATATAAATACACACACATATCCACGAATAGAAACAAGATTTTACTTTGGGAAACTATTACAAGAGAAAACCAAACTAGAAGGTGAGGCTACTCAAATCTCTATTTTATAGTATGGAAACATGTAAATACAAAGTAAGAGATACTCCCTATCGAGTTACTTAAGACTTGTGGTGTATAAGGTTGTTATAGAATCTTATCCCCTTCTATTATGATCTCTAAATTCCAGGAAAAATTTTAATGATGGAAATTTATCTTAAAGATTAAAAACCTCAACAAATCTTGCTAGTCTATAATATGAAAACTCTAAAATATTTATTATGTTTTAATATATGATCTCTATATAAATTTGGCGATATTTAAGATAAAACAATTTTATATTATAAGACTTGGGTGAATTATTTTTAGAAAAAATGGAAATTGCAGAATCTTTTTTTTGGAAAAAACATGCAAAATTATCCCACCTACTAATATTAGCCCCTAAATCTTTTTATGCTAAATTCTCACTCTCAATTTCTCTACTAATATATCGAACAAATGTAATAAGGTAGAATGAACCCCTTCTCCTCCTAGTGTCATGGTATTTAACATTTCTCGATAGTCATCTAGGGGTAAGAGTTTGACCTCTTCAACCCTCAATTAGAGTAGTCGTTTTATATCTTCTTGAAACTTCTTGAAATCTCACATGTGGATAGCACCATATGCATGATTAATGGCCAATAAGATGGCATCCTCCCATTCCATGGTGGTTAACATGATAGGTTAACTTGTGGGAGGAATAACACTTGCATATGAACTCCAATTTGATGTGATTCTTGCACCACTAGAAAGATATTTGAGGGCGGCTTAGTCTCATAGGACCTTTGGCCCCTAGATATGCTATTTGATGCCTCAGAGTGGTTCTAGAGTGTTTCAAACTCTAGTTTTCCAATTTGGTACCTATTATTAAAATGACCCCAAAAACTAATTCTTGTAAATTTTTTCTCTCTAAAAGCACTCAGATATGTGACTAATGGACTTGAGTCAATAGGAGGGGTAGATGATATGACTTCTAGAGGTAGGTTGAGATGGGTCATATTTCTTCCAACTACTACAAACACCTTAACTATATTGTGAAATCCAAGTGTTTCTCACAATAAAACCCCATGGATTCTATAACCTCTTTCTCTCATTTTAAAATTTTCAACATGTGCTTCACTATATTCATTGCATAAGGATACCTAGTGCAATGCTTAACTTTAACATGTTTCTTGACCTATTCCTTCCACTTATCCAAATGAATACTAGGATTCATCACACTACATTGTGCCTTTACTATTTCCTTTTGATGCCACTTCACTCTTCTTTCCACCTTGCTAAGATGATAAAAAATTAAACAATCACTCTTGTAGTGGCAATGTGCCATTGTAACTATAGTGATAATCATATTAAACACCAAACCACCATGCTTTAGCTCTCACTAGCACTAGAGGTTAAAGTTTGGAACAAATATGGATAACATTGACATTGTTCCAACTCTAAGCAAATAATTGCACAGTGTGTCCTTTGCTATTGGACAAGGAGCTTGAATCTAAAAAGGTAAATAATGCAATTTTCATCTTAAGTCCAAGCCAAATAAACCCACATACATCACTCATTGGCCAATTCCTCCATCATACCCTTCTTGATTATACACACAACACAAATGAGAAAGAAATAAGATTGGATAATACTAATGTATTAACTTATTATTACATAGACTTTGTAAAATTTAAAAACAATATTCAAATGAAGAAAAAGTTGGATAATAAACCATATTTATTTAGCACATACCATTTGTGCCATAGTAAAAATTGGATAATCAACGCCATTTATTTCTGAAATACAACTATACAAATCAGCCTAATTTCCTTATTAACCTAATTAGTCACCAAATAAATTTATTATAACACAATATAAAAAAATCAATATTTTCCATGGATAAAAATCAATGTTTTCAAAATTTTAAACCCGAAGTAAAAATCTTTAAGTGAATAAATCTTAAAATTACCAAAATACCTTTCCAATCTAATTATATAATTATGGAAAATCCTCATCTCTTTTAAATCTATATTAACTAATTCAAATCCCCACTCCCTATGGACACTCAACCTTTTTTAGTCTTTTACGCTAGAAGATAACCCCACCTCCCACGTGTTACCATAACCATTACAAAAAAAAAGCATAGACGAGGATAGGAATTCTTCAAAACGTGATTTACACCAATTCCTTAATTCTATAGAAGAAACTCACTCCTGGTCGAATAATCTCTATCGTCTCCAATAGTGATGGTGATGCCCTCTTACTATTTGATTATTAAAAATCTAAAGGTGTGATTAAGAATCTATAATGCTTCAGTCACGAGTCACTAGTGAATAGATGTGCGGAGTTGGAAACGCTTTATACAAGTGCGGTGCGGTTGTTCGAGGATCTACGTCTCAATTTTTTATGCAACCACGTCGAAACATAGTGCGCGGAAGAGAAACCTCGACTTGGCTCAATCGTTTACCGTTAAATGAATGCTCTTAGATTTTTCCATATGGCCTCCACACCCTTATATATATCACAACAACCAACCCTGGAGTCCCAGAACAGATCAATAGTGGCTATTCTTCTCCATTAATTAGTTATTTCATCTGTTCATTATCTTCTTGTTCTCGAAGTCCATATAAATTGGGCTCGTTCTCATACGTAGTGTTCATTATTATATTGCGACCATGGCCGCTGTAAATGCATCGCTGATGGCGATGAATGGAGCATCGCTCCTGCAACGGAGGCCAGCGGAGAGGTCAACAGCCGGCAGGCAGCTTCGAGTAAAATGCATGGCAGGGGTTAGTAATTCTGCTGCTGTCTCAGTATCCACGAATTAAATTATATGTTCTAATAGAAGGGTTTATGTTATTGTATTTATAACCTAATTGGCGTGTGCATCCACAGCCGAAGGAGTCAAGACAATCACCTTCCACGCCTCCTGAGAAGGTAAGCGATTAAGCGTCAATTTTTGCATTAACATGCACTGCCCTGCTCGTGCACTCAAATAAATTGACTCGACATAAATAATAATGCAGGTGAGCACAAACTTTAAGGACGTGTTTGCTTTCGGAGGGCCAGCGCCGGAGACCATAAATGGGAGACTCGCCATGCTCGGATTCGTCTCAGCTGTCGGGGTGGAGATAGCGAGCGGGAAAGACCTCGTCGCCCAACTGGCCAGCGGAGGAGTTCCACTATTTATTGGAAGCGCGGTTCTCCTCACGCTTGCTTCTGTGATACCCATGTTCAAGGGAGTGTCCAAAGAGAGCAAATCACAGAAAATAATGTCTTCTGGGGCAGAGATGTTGAATGGGCGTTTTGCCATGCTTGGCCTCGTTGCGTTGGCGTTGACTGAATACCTTAAGGGAGGTCCTCTCATTTCATGATCATCATCAGCTCTATACCAAACCTCATACCCCTCTTAGTGGAGGATGTAATCGAACCCAAGTTGTATTGACTCTGCTATCACGAGATGGCATTGTAACAAATTGTTTTGGCAGTTTATGCTATAATTGACACGTTCATCCACAATCTGTGTCATTTTGATTAGAATATTTACAGAATCAACCTTTTAAAAATATTTCTTATTACATCTTGGCAGGAACTTTTATTCGATTTTGGCATTTTAATCATGAATGGATATTAAACTTAATATATATATATATTTTTTAAGGAAAAAGGGTTTTCAAATCAGTGCTTGTTCAAGAGTACAATGTGCATTTAACTGACATTCTTATTCACGAAATACTTCAATAACCTAAATCTTTCCCTAGTATATATAAATATCGTGGTTTTACCGGCACTATCCTGCATTATAATCGTGGTTTTATTATTACATCTCGGCAGGAACTCTTATTCGCTTTTGGCATGTTAATCTTGAATGGATATTAAACTCAATATTTTTTCTTAAGGAAAAAAGGTTTTCAAATCAGTGCTTGTTCAAGAGTACAATGTGCATTTAACTGACATTCTTATTGACAAAATACTTCAATAACCTAAATCTTTCCCTAGTATATATAAATATCGTGGTTTTACCGGCACTATCCTGCATTATAATTGTTGAAAAAATATTTTCGATAACCTAAAAACCCTCCCAATAATATAATAGTCATGGTTTTATAAGAGATATCTTAGCTAGTTCCACTCTGACAAGATAGTGGAGTTATTGGACCGCATATGTAGCTGGAAAATGACAAAAAAAAAAAAAAAAATTGGGAGATTTTCTTAGAACAATATGCTTCCTCATCAAATTAATGTAGGATCCATCTCTTGACCAAATAAGCCAACAAGGATCTTCCTCATAGAGATAGCCTCACAAGTTGCTTAACTATAAGCCATGTACTCTGCTTCTACTCAACTGAGTGCAAGTGATCTTTGCTTCCTAATGTATGAAGAAACTATTGCTAACCCAATACTAAAGATTCCCCCTAATTTGATCTTCCTGTGGGATGGACTCCCTACACAATCTTCATCTGTGAATCCTTGTATCTTAACTCCCTCTCTTTGTCTGTAGCAAAGACCAAACTATGTGGTGCCTCTAGTTATCTCAACACATGTTTAATTTCCTTCCAATAGATTTTGGTTGGCTTGACCATTTCTTGACTAAGTTTGTTAACTGCAAAATATATGTTCGATTGTGTGTTCACCAAATACATTGGTGAACCCACAATTTTGCTATAAATAGTAGCCTACACTACTTCACCTATAGTATCATCTTCCTTCCTCCAATTCCATGCAAGAGGAGTCTCCATGGGTTTGTTTCTCTCCATGTGGAACTTCTTCAGTATCTCATTCACATAGTTGCTCTACGAGACAAACAGTTCCTCATCTCCTTGCCATACTTCCATACCAAGGAAGTAATGCATGAGCCCGAGGTCCTTCATCTCAAATTATCTTTCAAGATCCTCTTTCCAAGATTTGAGCAACTTGTTGCACAAAAATATTCACCTTGACATTCTGCAATCTGTGTGAGTCTAACACCACTCATACTTTCCTCTTTTGCAAGTCTTAAGCCTCAGTTCTTCATATTAAGCCTTGAAAATAAGAGAAAGCCCTTAAAAGTTTCTAAAACTCTAGTTCTGCACTTTCTCTTAGCATTACGTGTAGTCCCACACCTAATGGTCATGTCCCCTACATACCTGACCACTCTGTCTTTGTGTTATGGGTGCGGACCCCTGTAAAAGTTAAAAAGGTGCAAGCATATACTTAAAAACTCACTTTGAGTCATTTCTCGAAGCTTCTAGAGGGAATCTTGAAGTGCCAAGTTCGCTCCTGAATCAGTCCAGAAAATATACTCAATACTACTCTTTGGAAAGTGGCTGGAGCATTGCACAAACCAAAAGGAATGACCCGGTATGCAAAGGTACCCCAAGGACAAGTGAAAATGGTATTATCTTGGTCTTCTGGGCTAATTTGAATCTGATTGTACTCACTAAACCCATATAGGAAGGAGAAAAAAAAATTCCTTGCGAGACCGTCTAACACTTGATCTATGAAAGGAAAGGAAAATGGTCCTTTTTAGTGGCTTTGTTCAATTCCGGATAGTCGACACAGATTCTCCACCTACCATTTTTCTTTGGCACTAGCACTAAAGGAGACACCCATTCAGTTTGAGAGATGGGATAGATGAATCCTACATCAAGTAATTTCTGCAGTTCTTCCTTAACAATACCTTTAAGTGCTGGGTTCATCCTCCTTTGAGGCCGCCTGACTCGCTTGCAATCTTCATTGATGTATATATGATGAGTACATACTGAAGGGTGCACTCCCTTCATCTCCTTATAACTCCAAGCGAAGGCATCTAGATGTTTTCTCAGTATGCTGCATAACTCCTTCTCCTAGGAAGTAGATAGGGATGGATTGATTTTCAATGTTCTTTCTAGGCAAAAATCTATCTTTTTAACACAGAGAAAAGTGGGGTCGGCGACATAGAGATGAGTTGACGGGTTGTTTTTGGTTTCTCTTACTATGTCTTCTAATGGTGATACACTGGGAGGTGGATTCTGAATCAAATTTCCAATCCTATCATCCTCATCTTATGGTTTCACCCCATGGTGATTTCTAATGCACAAAGTGGTGAAGAATAAATTTCATCCTCATCCTCCTCCTCCAACCAGAGAGGTATATCATGTTCTAGCAAGGGTTGGGCAGGAGGATATATGATTAACTACTTGGACATGTGCTCGTTTGGTCATGTTCCTAGCTCGGAAGCTGATGTAGGCATCGGTTGTAACCAACTAGGGTCTTCCCAGAATGAGAGGATACCGAGAGATATTTGCCTTTGGATCAGGAACTAAGAAATCAGGGTACTCCCAAGAATTAATGGAGACCATCACATCTTCCACAATCCCCTCAGGGGTCACTGTGGAGGGGTCTGCTAGCTATGGCACTATCGTGGTCTTCCTTAAGGAGCCTTCGAGGTTAAGTTTGAGCATTGTGTCCTTTTTCATCACATTAATGGCAACTCCTAGATCAATCAAGGCATGTGGGACAATTGTGCCATTGATGTGGACATCAACTACTGGGCTTCCAAGGTCCAGATATTTTGTATAGATTATCTGCCCCAACATCAGGTCGGACAGTTGTCCTATGAAATTAATGGTTGGGGCATCTTTCTTGCGCCTTCCTGGATGCCTAAAGCACTACTCTTTGATCAACCTATTGTAGATAGGCACATCCTTTATGGCTTGGAGAAGTGATATCTTCACACATAAATGTTTCAATTCTCCGAGGAGTTCAGTCTCTTCTAGGATAGGTCAGATTGCCATGGATAGTCTCTCAGGAAAGGGTGGATTTGTTTTAGGTTCTCTTTCCTCTTTATCTTCCTCGGCCTCCCTAGGTGGAGGTTGGCTATCTGGGAGAACTTTCCCAGATAGCAAGTTAATTTCTTGAATCTCCACAGCATACGCTAGGGAGAGGTTGTATCGGGGCCTCCACCCATGATGTTGAGATGTTGAGATGCATTCCACTGAGGTTGTGGATGAGCATAGGGTTGAAATGAATAGGTGGCTATTTGGGCATGATATTGAGATGTGAAGGACCAAGGAGGAGGCATGGACTAGGAAGGATGAGCAGGGGTGCACCAAGAAGGTATGGAGATGACTTGGTTGGGGTTGTAGTATGCCTGAGATATCCCTTGCATCCCCTGCTGTTATGGTCTAGGTCCATGTGGCCTCCTTTGGTTTATATAATAGATCTGTTCAGTGACTCCTTCAGCCCCTTGGTATGCAAATTTAAGTCTGGGCAAGGAAGGGCACTTATCTATAGAATGATCTTCTTCAATCTAAACAAACCTCTATAGAGTTCAATGGGCTTTCATTCCTAGGATGCCTCCTAGTGCATCTAGGGCCAAAAATGGCCAAAGCCCTCTCTACTTCCTCTTGTTTTCTTTTGATACATACAGTATCCATTTGCATGGCAAGAGTGTGCAACATCTCACTCTTGAAGTCTTCCATCGTGTTTTCAATTTCACCTTTAATGGATGAATTGGAGGAATAGGCATTGGCTATGGGTTGACTCCCCCTACCTTTCTTTATGGCTCGTCTAGAATGGCTTCTAAAAATAGTCTTTATGTCCTCATAGGATAGTTGGTAGATGTCTCCCCCAGCCAGTAGATGGAAGGTGTCTAAAAGGTCTTCCCAAATTCCCCTGAGTAGGACCAACTTCAAAGACTTAGGGTCAAGTGTACACCTGACCTTTTTGTAACTGAACTGGAACCTCTCTTCATAGTCTTCGAGTGACTCATCACTTCCTATGGTCATTCGGATAATTTCTTCTTTAGTATATTTTGACCTATAATAGTCTTGATACTTGTTGTTAAAACCCTGCTACATCTGAACCCAAGTTGTGATTCTATTGCCAGGTAATCCCATGAACGAGTGCAGTGTTGCATCCTTGAGAGTAGAAGGGAACAATTTCAACTTTTGCTTGTCTTCTGCATAGTCATAAGTTCGACAGATGACGACAAAATTGAACAAGAAGGTGTCGGGATCTTCTGTAGTCACACCATGGAAGTTAGGTAGGGCTGAAGGACTTATATTCTTCATTTTGTTGTCCCCATTGGTCTCCCGAATGGGGAATGTACCCTCTATTCTCTCTCCATTTCCCCTGGCATTTCTGTTTTCAGCCATTGGCTCTAGAGGAATTTTTTCTTCTTCTTCTTCCCCTATAGGTTCTTCAAAAATGTGTGGATGTTCACGTAAGGGTTCTTATTGATTGCAGCCACTGAAGAAGAGAGAAGGTTGGCTGTGTGAAGCGGTGGGGGTGTTGGGGGAAAAAGTTTCCTAATTTATCTCTACTCCTACCACGCATGAAAGGAAATATTTGTTGGTTTTTTGTTTCTTTTTCCCCACACTAAAAGTACATGCAAAAACTGAAATTGTGATTGAAAAAAACAAATTGCAACTCGCTGAAATGAACTTGCTAAATGGAAATTTGCAGAATTGAAAAGGAAAGCAAGGAAATACAGAACTGAAAGAAAAGAAATTACTAGTCTACTTTTGTCGAAACAAACTATTAGCAGAATGTTGCAATAGAAAATAGAAGAAAGCAGTGATCACAGAATACTCTAACGCTTCCTCGACAATGGCGCCTAAAAGAGGTGAGCACCATTTTTGCAAGAAGAATGCTGCAACTCCTGGGCTGCCAACCTTATTTTATCAACCTAGTAGTTCGTAACAAACTTTGAAGCATCAGTGCTATATGCACAAGTACTAGTTCTCACTACAGGTTGTCACTTGGTCAACCGATGCGAGATCACTAGGAGCTCAAGCCCACATCTATAGATTTTATAAGAAGCTCTATGTGTGATGAAAGAAAAGAAAGATTACTCTATAGATGCTTTCGCTACAAAAAGGGGAAAGACTCGAATGTAAAGCAAAAACTAGTAAACCCTAATTAACAAGCTAATTCTACTTTTGCCAAAAACACTATGAAAATCAAGAAAGAAATAAAATTACCTACTTAAGGAAGTAAAAATAATCTAACCATGCTATTTCTGGAAGTAAATAAGCAAAAAACATATTTTGGATTTTTATGTGTTTTATTGTAAATTTAACATGCATCTAATTTATTGTATGTGAGTGTGGCAGTGAATAGGTGGCGTTAGAGGGTGGTTTTGGAGCTTGGGAGGATGTAGGATGGTGTGGATGGGTCCTAGGAAGTCTTAGGTGGCCTTTGGAGGCTTTCCCCACACTCAGCCTTCAAAAGAAATCCTACAGGAAAAACTACAGGAGGGCACAGGAAAACTACAGGAGGAAAACAAGGAAACTATAGGAGGCCTACAGGAGGAGGCCGAGAGGAATTTTCATTTTTCTAAGGGTGTGAGAGTGGGTGTAAAAGGTGGATGAAGGTTGTAATGAGGTGTTAGGGTGCCTAAGGTCTACCATGAATCACCAGGAGAGAGAAATATGATTGGGTTTGCTCAAGGAAAGAGGAAGAAGTTCTATGAAAAATGAAGGAAACAAGGGTAGAATTGAGGTGAGGTTTTGGAGACCTATAGAGCATGGATCAGATGTAGGGTGTGATTGCTGGTAAGATGACCTACTTCCGAAAGAGATCTACTACATAGAAACTGATATTCAGCCAAGAAAATCAAGAAACCAATGAAATGAGTGCATCCTAGGAAAAACAGAGTTTTGCATTAAAATGGCCTAAACTTTTATGTATAGAAGGAAATGTTGCGAAATGTTGTAAGAAAGGAAAGCATGCAAAAAGGACTATTGCAAATTATGAAGTGAACATGATAAAGAAAATTTAAAGCAACACAAAACTGGACTATCAACCTACTAGAGAGCTACAAACACTAGAAGTCCTAGGAATGAGGAAAATTTGTGATTTTGGGGCAGCAAGAGAGTCTTCGCCTCAAATCATGGTCCCAGAGGGAGGAAGAAAGGCCAAGGCACCATTTCTAGCCTTTTTAATATTTTATGATCACTACTTAACCTGCTACAAAAAGCACAAATGGAGGAAAGCTACTAAATCATCAAAAGAAACCTATTCTTAACCATAAGAGAAATACATCTAACATCAAACTAATCTACAAATTGAAGTAAAGCATACAAATACAAGTAAAGAGGATCTTGGCTACTTGGATTGGGCCCTAACATAGGAGCTTCAGCCCTCTAAGGTAACTCAATGCTAGCTCAAAAAGGATTCCATCTTCATTATAAAAAAATATCAAGGTTACATACAACTATCACAAAATAGTAAGCTCGAAATTTGAGAAGAGTTTACACAAGCAAAAAAAAGTTGACCCTAGTGAAGCCCTAGGCCTCTCTACTTATACATATGAAGCTACCAACAAATTTCTTAAAATCAAGGAGGCTTGGCTTGCAATACTCGAGATAACTATCAATCATCTTCCACTTGCTCGACTACCTTCTAGTGCATGATTTGGCTGCTTCTACTCCAAGCTAAATAGAGGGGAATTCGAAGTGAGGAAAAATAAATGAGGGGGATTCCCTCCTATAAGTCTTCTCCTTTGTCTACTTCGAATTATTGTTGTAATTTGACCACTAGATCCTTGACTTTGACCTTGAAATGCATCAATAATCTACATTAAATACATGTTAGACCACATGGCATAATAACTAACTCAACTCACCCTATAGGCATAAATATCATCAGAAAATCATACAATAAGCTAAGAGAATGGTTGATTTGACTAGGTTAGGAGGTAAAATGAGCCCATATAATTACCCATTTATGAGGCTCATCACAAACCACATGCCTTTCATTCCACCTTTGTGACTATTGTCGATGCCTTCCTATCATATTTTCAATTATCTCTTCGATATGGCATCGAAATCAAATTGTTGAATTCCTTCCATCAAACATCTGTTGCTCGCCTTTTTGACCATGTACAAGAAAGGTGCATAAGGAGGAGATTATGTAAGGCTCTTGAATTCGAGGACCATGTGTACATGGATTGGTTTTTGATGACTCTCTTGAACGCCATAAATAAATATGCCAGCTCACACTCCCCTCAAACTAGGAAGAATATCTCTAGATAGTTTTGAAATATGGCCTAATTTACACCCAGTCAGGTTATGTTGTACTGTCTTTCCCAATCTAGCTCCACCCAATGACACTTCTATGTTGGTGGAGTATCATTCCAACTAGGTATAATTGGTTAAATTTCTTTTCTGCACTCATCACCACACTCTCAACATCCTACGAATTATGCTCGACCCTAAGGGAGGACTAGTCCCACCTACACTTATCCTCCTCTTGATCCTTCACGTGTCAACTCTTACTAAGGAATGTGTATTTCATACACATTTGCATATTTGCATTAGCTAATACTAGGGCCAGCATATTCCCAACCTGGTTACCAAAATTTTACCACAAACCTTTATTATCCATTAGTACCACATAGTGCTTCAGCCCCAACGACTCTAACACCTCAACCTTCAATGCCTTAACTATATTTTCCATAAAAATGGTTGGCATTGTGGCTAATGCGTTGTCCTTGATGGAAACCTATTTCACAAAGATGTTATTGATTTTAACTTGATGATTACAAAATTGTTCCAAATAACATGAACATTGATACATATATTTCATAAATGAGGAAGTATGTTGAAATCCTTGATATGGGTTTCACTTGAGAAAATATGGAAATTGTGATGTTTGAAAAGTATACGCAACCCCCATGAAGAATAGTCGCGTACATACATAGGTTATGTGAAAACAAATCACATACATAATACAAAGCATGGAAAACTAGATACCATGGGTCACTACAATGGTAATTTCCCATAGTAATTGTGGTGGCAATGTCTATTTGATCCCATAATTGAATACTAATGACATTACCAAAGAATTATCCTAAGGGATTAGGAAAGGAAAACTTTATATAAAAAGATGGAGATCAAGGAGTTAAGTGTGAAAGTGAATGGTTTATTCATGAGTTATTTGATTTGGAATATATGTGCACTAGGGAGAAAGGAGATGACTCAAATATGATAGATTTAAAAGTATAGTGAAGACTAATGAATACACTTTCTTGATTTATTTATGTTTGTATCTAACAATTCCAGATCTATAGCTATGATGAAGGCATGATCTGAATGTACTGATGTGTGACTATAACAATGTGTGTGTATCGAGATCTGCATTTGACAGATGTCGTGATTTGTATTTCAAATTCAGTAGTTTAATATATGTACGCAAATTTTCTTTAGTATGGTTGGTACATATGTGGATCTGGTTTTGTATTGTCATGTATAATTTTTGTGATAATATACTTAGTATGTTGAAATATATACATGACTTTAACACATGATAAGTGTGTATATATGTAGGTCTTCTTAATAACAATCATGTATATATTTGTAGTTAAATCTGGTCAAGGTTTGCAGTGTTGCTTGATGATGATTGTTGATTATTTTTGTTGTATTTGATGTTGTATATCAATGATATCTTAATAAAGGTGGTGTTTATTTGTTTTGGATTGGTTGTGCATTGATTTGATATGGTTGTAGTGGTTGGTTCAGTATTTAGTACTATGATGTTTCAATGATTCAATGATTCATATTTTGAGATTCAATATTCTAATTTGGCATATTGATTTGGGCTTCTTGTTCAGGTGGATTTAGTTTGAAAATATGATGAGCAGTGGCCTACAGATTTTGATTATTTTTTTATACAAGTGGATCTAGCATGAAATATTATGAAGCATTTTCCACAAGGTGACGAGGGTTCCAACCTTTAGTGAGGGGGTAGGAACTCCCTCTAGGTAAGAGCTATTAAACAAGATTAAGGGGTCTTATCTCCCATCCAGTGGGTGTTGGAGAACAAATGGAGGTTGTAGCCTCCTGCAAGTGGGTTCCGGAATGCTAGTAAGAGTCTACACAAGTACAAGATGTAATGCATATTTTCTTTATATAATAAGAAAGAAGATAAATATGATAGCAATGGAATTTTTCTCCCACATCAGGTTTCCACCTAAAATCCCGATGTCCATATGTGTTGATATGTTTATTATGTGTTGATGATTTCTCTATTATTTGCTACTCATAGTTACTACTTAATAAATGGATAATGAAATAATGATGCACTAGTTAAAGATAAGAGTCTGATGGAACATATGAAAATTTAGTTATTTGGATATACATGGTCTGCATTCACTTCATTCACATACACATGCGGGTTTAATGAAGAAAAATAGCATACAAAATTATGAATGTGGAAGTGAAAGTTGAAGGGAATTAAAAATATTGATTTAGCCCCCTCTCAATTTTTCTCTAACAATTAGTATCATAGCAAGTCGCTCCAGTAGAAGCTTAACCACTTGGGAGTCAATCAAGGACAATGAGAAAGAAGAAAAGGAAGAAGGAAACACAAAGGAGGATACCAAGTCAAGAAAATTGTAGCAGTAACAGTGATGAATTTGCAATCACAAATCAAGGACCTATCTGGTTACTCAAGGACAAAGAAGATAATGAATATAGTGATGTGAAATTATCACATGAATGTTTTTTTTTTAATTATAGACATGATGATCATTGTACAAGTGATTTTTCATTCCCTTTCTCATTTAGCGATGATGATTCTACTGAAATTTATCTTCTCGATAGAAATGAATTTTATTATTCCACATAGAAATAAAATTCAAAACTAATGGCGACAGAAGTAGAGATTAAAAGGCTCACAAATGAAAATAGAAATCAACAAAATTTATTACAACAATTTGATGTAAAGGAGTGTGCCTACAATGAAGATAATTTTACATTAAAAACCTAGTTGAAAGAAGGAAAGAAAATTGAAGGAATAAGAAAGAAGTATAAGGAAAGGGAAGCTTAGTGCCAAAGTTTGGTGGATGAAGTAGTTTCATTAATAAATAAACTCAGAAATTTATAGGAGGCAACAAGAAATGAATAATATGGAAGAATAAAACACCTTAGAGAAAGAACTAATTACTATGAAGGTATAGAAGAAGAGATTATCTCTTTCAAATCTGATCTTGAAAAATCAAATACGTGATATGAGGAGATACTTAAAGTATTTGAAGGAAAAGAAAATGTTCTTAATGGAGAGATCATTGAGTTGAGAAATTCACTAGAAAAGACAAAAAGAGAAAAGTAATTTGAGGTAAGTAGTCTAGAAGGTAAGTTAGTAGAAAAGTGTACAAAATTGATATTTCAAGATAAGCTAAAAGATATTGAATAACCTTGCTAACAATCAAAGGTCTCCCTCTATTAAATTTGTTCTTGGTTTTCATGAAACTTAGAAAGGAGAATCTATCTCAAAAGATTATGCAAGAAATCATAAGGTTAAAAAGCAAAAGTTTGAAAGCCTCAATAAAGAATTAAGAAGTTAAACAAACCAATGACCAAAGGGAGAATTTTTTTGAAGGAAATCATTAGCTCCCAATAATAGAAACAACAATCGATTCTTTCCTTTGAACAATGACATTTAATGTTTTATATTTCATAACTATGGGCACTTTGCAGCCAATTATAGCAGTAGATTCGAAGGAAGATCATCAACGCCAAGGAACTTAGGCTTATTTAAAGGATTGTTTTGCTTGAAACATGTTTGGTCACAAAGATATTAATTAAAATAGGAGGAATATGAGACAAAAATATTATGATTATTTGTCTCTCCTCTCTGATCATGTAATATGTTATACTTGTAACAATTTTGGGAATGTAGCAAAAGAATTCAGGAACAAATCAATGAATTCATTCAAACAATTAAACACACAAAAAAATAAGAAATTGTTTGGATCTACCAACACTCCTCATACTAAGCATAAAGAAGAAGAACAAGTAAGGTGTGGCCATTCTCTATGCTCATTTGAAGAATAATATCAATGGTACATAGACAATGAATGTTTTCATCACATGTCTACAAATAAGGAAAAAATCATCTCTCTCAAAGAAAAGAGTGGTAAGATTATTATTTGAAATGGTACATTTGGAAAGGTTCTAGGTAAGGACGATGTTAATGTTGATATTAAAAATGCAAAAGGAACTAATGTACTACTCATTGATGGGATAAGGGATAGGATTATATGTGTAAGAAAAATAGATGATAAAGGGCATATAATTGTATTTAAATCAACTGGATACAAAATTGTAGAAGATGATATTGGAAAAACTATAGCAAAAGGATTCAGAAATTTAAACAATTTACATGTACTAAAGAAGAATCCAGACATAAATAAGAGGTATAGCTCTTATTCTTCAAATTCAGAGTAAAAGAAGACAATACCCATTGTAGTCTATTTTAATTAATACATTCATATAACAAATATTGCAGAAGTAAATGTGAGGTATGTAGCCTCATAGAAAATAAGTGATGATTATCAGGTCCACACAATCAGTGGTATATGATATCAGGGGGAGTTATGCATGTGTATCTTGATTATTATTCTCTTTCTTCTTTCAATATTCTTTCGTGTTGGGTTGTGTTATATTCTTTCCACGACTAACCTACGTAGTGAACCGGGGGGTTAGAGGGGGG
>APFE030271997.1:39070-78512 GCA_000404065.3 Pinus taeda
CTTGTGGTGTTCTTGGAACTGTCTTCTCTCTGTGAATTCCATGCTCTGAACAGTACCTATCAAACTCTCCGCTGCAATATTCACCTCCATTGTCTGATCTAAGACACTTCAATTTCTTTCCTGTATCAATCTCAACCAAAGCTTTCCATTTCTTGAGAGTATCAAATACATTAGATGTATTCTTAATACAATAAATCCAAGTTTTTCTAGTTGCATCATCAATAAAAGTAACATAATAATGAGAGCCACCGAGAGATGATACCTGAGCAGGTCCCCATACATCTGTATGCACAAGATCTAATTTTTCATTCTTATTTTCTTTCCCAACTCTGATGAATCTGGCTCTCTTCTGTTTTCCATAAATGCAATTCCCACAGAAGTCCAAATCAACATTCTTCAAACCCGAAAACAAATTCCTTGAGTGAAGAATCTTCATCCCTTTTTCACTCATGTGTCCAAGCCTATGATGCCATAATGCTGCATCTGCTCCTTTGGAAGTTAAAGCATTAACAAAGTTAGAAATACCATTGCATAAATACAATGTACAAACCTTTTCACCTTTTCTATTACCAGGGCTCCTTTGGTGACCTTCCAAGATTTATCTGTGAAAGTTGTCACACAACCTTCACCGCCTAACTGCCCTGTTGAAATCAGATTTTTCTTTAGATCTGGAACATGCCTTACCTCCTTTAGTAGCCATTGGTTTCCATTCTGATGTTTTACAAGAACCTTACCCATTCCAACAATTTTACAGGGTTTATCATCACCCAAACGAACTTGTCCAAAATCTCCTTGAACATAGTCATGAAAGTATTTATTATCAGGTGTGGCATGGAATGAGGCCCCTGAATCTACCACCCAGGAATCAGTAATATTTTCGAAAAAAAGAATCAAAGCATCTTGTAACACCTCACCTGCGACATTTACTTCATGATTGTTTTATTGTTGTGAATCTCCTTCTTTTCCCTTCCGATATCTACAGTCTTTATTTAGGTGTCCTTTCATTCCGCATTTCCAGCACATTATCCCTGATCTGGACTTGGATCTGCCTTTCCTTGATTTACTGCGATATCTTGAGCTCTTTCCTCTTTCCATTTTTCTTCATTTAGACTCTGCACTCAAAGCATTTCCCGATGTCTCACCGGAGCTTTTCCGTCGCATTTCCTCACTAAGGATAGCACTGACAACATCATCAAACTTTAAAGTACTAGATCCAAAAACGGAGTTACTAATGGCCATTACCACACCATTCCAACTTTCTGGTAATGAGCACAAGAATAACAGAGCTCTAACTTCATCATCAAAGTTTACCCCTACAGAACATAACTGACTTGTAACAATATTAAATTCATTTAAATGATCTACAACAGATCCACCTTCTGACATCTTCATATTAAATAACCGTTTCATACGAAATACCTTGTTTGAGGCCGAGGGTTTTTCATATAGTTTCTCCAACGCCTTAATCAAACCCTCTATCATTGTTTCCTTCGAAATGTTGAAGGCGACCGATGCTGCAAGGCACAACCGTATTGTTCCGAGTGCCTTTCTATCGAGAAGGTTCCATTCCTCATCTTCCATATCCGTCGGCTTCTTTGATTTTCCGCCCAATGGTAGGTATAGATATTTCTGATACAGATAATCTTCCATCTGCATCTTCCACAACAAGAAGTTTTGGCTGTTAAATTTCTCGACCCTAAACTTGCCATTTTCCGCCATTGCTCCCGCTCGAACTAGGAACCCTTCTTTCCTACGAGTTGATCAGCCAAAGAGACCTTTGGCTCTGATACCAGTTGTTAGAATAATAAATATTACGGAGCAATGGAACACATAAAATATTGTAGAAATATAAACACAGAAAACGCACAAAACAAGAGAGACACAGATATACGTAGTTCACCTAGTTTGGGCTACGTCCACCCCGAACAACCAATCCTTCCTTTCTATTATCTAGCAAAATGAAGAGACACAACCTACAAAAAATCTGTTGTAATATCCTCTGTCTTCTCTCACAGTCTCACCTCTCTGTTTCTCGCTCACACATAGAATACACATCTATCTCACAGCCTCAAATACAATATACTCATACAAAGAGAGGGGTTGCCTTCTAGGGCAAAAAACCCTAAACTAAACATAAGTTCTACCGTTAGATCATCTGCCTAATGAATGGCCCAGATTGACTAGAAATTACTATACTTTTACAAGCCAGTTTTATAGTTGTTTTTAGCTTCGGGGGCCGCTGCCCCCAAAAACCCCCCACGAGGGGGGGCTCCCAAAGGTCGCAGCTGCCCCCCCCCTGGACCCCCCCTGCAGAGAATATTTTATGGGTGGCTTTTCCGCCCCCATTTTGAACTGGGGTCCAATGTGGTGGTACTTTTGAATATAGAAGATAATCAGGCTCCACACCCAACAGATTGTCCATATCTACCATGCCTTTTACATTCCCAGCCAGAGAGCTATAATGTCCCCATACCAAAAAGTCTTGTTCACTATTACAGCTGAGTCAATCAATGAAATGTTGCAAGCCCTACTAGGTCCAAACTTGACCCCACTCTCCATTGGGGATTTGTTAGACCAGTATACCAAATCGAGTCCATCAAGACTGGCCGAATTACTCCAAACTTTCATTGTAGGAGAGCAACACATTCCTACAGATGCCCCTCCATATGTTTTTACCATTTTCTCGAAAAGGGGCAAGAAAATTGTAACCATGGTATCATGTATTCTGCGTAAGAAATTTCATTGATGAGCTCATCTTGGTCTTCATGTCCATTTTCACCCCAGGAAAGCCTCCTGCTACTTTGGACAATTATGCCCAGTTGATAGCTAAAAGGATGCATGAACAATTTACCAAAATGCACAATGAGAGAGTATTCAAGTAATCATTTGTACTTTAGCACATGATTTTGTATTATCAGTCACACAGATTTCGCTTCACCATCCAGAAGTTGGATACTAAAGGCCACCCCAGGTCTATTATATTTTGGACACCACTTTTCCATAGGTATTCATCACCATACACCTATACATACTTCATTAAATATTTTTTCCATTTAGGCATGACCATGATGACAGGAAGACCTCCACCGAGAATAAGCTAAGAAATCAAAAGAGTGCTCTAGTTGTCCAAACAAGGTAAGGTGGGAGATTGGTAGCTTTACCAAAACCAAATTAAAATAAGAATCTATGGTTGCCATCTTGCCCCATAAAACTGTCCAAATACCTCCCCATGAGGTCATTTGCTCTGGAATATTATAGGCAGATAATGAACTCTGATGATATCAACTTTGTCTTAGACAAGAAAAGGACTGAATTCAAGACCATGAACCAACTAGGCCCTTTCATTTGCAATTCTAGAGAGGCGGGAGAGGAAGCATATCAAATTCTGCAACAAATGAAGTTTAAGAACAGTTTCATGTGGATATATGACCCTTAAGTGTTTATAACCAAACTAAGACAAAAGGTCAAATTGGGACCTTACATTCATCACCCCATACCAGAAATAGAGAGCTATGCCAATTAATCTGAATGGTTGGAAAACACTCTCATAGATAGAGATAGTACAAAGGTAGATGTTGAAAATGCCTTGTTTTATTTAGAGAGACAACTTGATGAAAGCTCATTCCTGTAGGTACTAGAGCAAGAAGGAACTATGAGTACCCCTACTATGTTGCAGAATCCTCAGAATGAGGAAAAAAATACCAAAAGGAATAGAGCGGGAAACTCTAGCTTAGGTATAGACACTTCTGATGTACAATATGAAGCTAGCCAGATGATCCAGGTTGCTCTCGAGACACACACAGGACAAAGGGGGCTTATGAAATCTCAAAAATCAAAGTGTTTGGATTATGATCAAACTAGCACCAAAGCGTATATCTCATCATCCTGATCGTAGTGGTGTGAATGTTTCGTCAAACTAAGTCCATATGCGAAAGTTAAAAGTGGACAAAGTTCAGGTTGACTTTGGTGATTCGGCAAGCTTAAGGACACTATAATTTGGACCAAATCCGGCCACTAGATTCCGGCCAACCTAGGCCAAATTTGGGGCGAATTCGCAACTTGATTAGTTTGTCTGCTTCAGCCTAAAATCCAAATATTTGAAAATTCCTTATTATTATTTAAAGATTAAAAAAATATATAAAAGGGAGGTGGTGGGCCACCTCCCTCACAACCCCACACCTCATATAACATACATATATATTTGGGGAGGCCAGTGGGTATTGAGCCCACACCAGCCACATGGCTAGCCCACCACCATGCAACTCCCCATGTCAATGTACCAAAAACCAACCATTATAATGCAAAACCAAACAACAAACCAAAACATTAATGTGCGCTCGGCTATAACTGCTCTACCCATATATGCTAACCGCGCCCCAAACTTAACACCATAAAACATTGTAACAATTAAAACATTGCGCCTCTATTTAAAATAAAACAATGAATACGCTAGGTTTAGCATGGGTAGGATTTGATCCCCCAACCCATGCTCTTTATTTCTAATTTTTACCATTACGCCAATGACCTATTCCTTGGTAAAATCCACTATATTTTAATATATAAACCCTATTTTTTTACCAATGCGGTAGATGGAGGAACCAGGAGAGGGCGCGGATTTTGAGACAAGAGGAGGTAGTAGACATTGTTCGAGGCATAATTTTGCAGGAGGGATGAATTTTCACTTTTTCAAATTTTGACAAATTTTATATGGTTTCAGTACTTCTTGACACCACGAACGCAATGGTGCTACCTATTTCTCCATCAGAGTTCTGAAATTTTTAGCCATTTTTCAATATGTAGGTGGAACCATGACTACTGCAGAAATAGGGAGTGGAATCATGATCCTTGAAATTTTCCAGAGGAGGTAATTTTTCTCCATATCAGAATATAGTCAAGTTTATAGTCGTTTTTCATGGTTTTCTGTAGGGAT
Organism: Pinus taeda; assembly: GCA_000404065.3. Lineage (NCBI taxonomy): Eukaryota > Viridiplantae > Streptophyta > Pinopsida > Pinales > Pinaceae > Pinus > Pinus taeda. Next base: position 44,001 of record APFE030271997.1, read on the forward strand.
CACAATGGCAAGGTTAGATTCACCTTTGGAGTTGTATATTTCCAGTCCACCTATGGAGCCGAATATTTGAGGAATCTAAAAGATTCCTTGAACCCCAGATTCTAAATTTCTCATAATTCAAAAATTGGAAAGTCAATTTTGCACTATTCGATGCCACAAATATGATGGTGCATTCATATTTCTCATTTGTCCATTCTATTATTCAACCACTTTTCTAAGTGGAATGCAGGTGTTAGCATTCATGTGCGAGCAGCCATTTCCATGTGATTGATGCCGTGAGATCCATGGCATGAACAGCTTCAGCGGGTTGACATCCGCTTCATTTGATGGCCCTTGATTGTGAGGTATATGCAGTGTATTCATGTACTTATTTTGCTATGCATTATGCTACACATATCCATGTTTTATGTTGATGAGGGATCTTGTTTATTACTTGTTTTCATGATTCCTGCTTGATGTGACACGGAATCATCTATGTGATGTACTTATTGTCATGATTTGTCATGTTATGTTTTGAGATATCTTTGTTGTATGTTGATGGAATACTCAAGCTTTCATCATGTATGTTTTGCATTGAGATCCCTGTTATGCCATGTTGGCGGGATGCTCATCATGCATGAGTTTGTGTCATACTAATAGGAGTCTTTTGACTAAGAGTTCCTATAGGGGAACATCTCTTGGTGCCACTCCTGCATGAGGGAATTTTCCTTGTATGATAGCGACATCACCTCTTATGTACATCATCACTATTGAAAACACTTAATGCAGCGGCCTACACCGTCTTGACACTGAGGTCGGGAGACGTAGTCCCTCTTGGATGAAATCCATTATCAATGGCTTATGTTTTTATGTTTTGATGAATGTCATGTTCCTCTTCTTTACAGCATGCAAATGCATTCATTTATGTTCTTTTAAAAATGAAATTTAACACATCATGAAGGTAAAAGGTCTTGGAAGGGTCCTTTGTCACGCCTAGACCTAGATCAAGTGGTATCAGAGTGGTCTTTGCGTGGATGTGAATCACAAGTGTGAACAATGGAACGTGCACCAACAAAGAATGAAAAAGTGATGTATGAGACCATGCTGAAGATGTCCAAATGAGTGGAAATCATGTATGAAACTCTATAGAATGAGACAGAGGAAAAGGAGCGATTGCAACTTCAATTGAAAGCCATAAAAGAGGCCCTAGAAGAACTGAAGCACAACAGACATAATATTCAAACCAAGAACACTGAATTGAAGATGCTTCTACATGAAGAGAAAGAGAAGAAACATAGTTTGTTATGACAGCTGTAAGCTAAGGAAGAGGCCCTGGAAAAACTGCAGCATGACCCATGTAAGGTAAAATGTAATTCTCCGAATTCATGTATGTGTCCTGGTGATGATTTCCCTATTTTTGAAAATCATACCATAGGAATTGGCTCCAAACTGTTGAAAAAAATCGGGTATGAAGGAAAAGTCTTGGGAATTAATGGCCAAGGCATTGTTAACCCCATCAAAGTAGAGGAATCACTATGTCAAACACGACTTGGGTATGTCAAAAAGGAAGTTAGGGAATGTGTTGAGGCAGCTAGTGAACCACCAACAATAGATGATGAGAAGCCCTTATCAGTTCTTTCCAAACTGACAAAGGAGGTAAGAGATGTTGATTTCCTTTCGGTTTCATCTTCACATAGTATGATTTATGTTAGAGATGTGGAGATCCCAATTATAGGGACAAACATAAGGCTCCTTACAAGGATGAGGCACGAGGAGGAAAAAGAACTTGGTGTTAATAACCAATCCATAACTCAACCATTAGAGGTTGTGTAAAGACCTCAATTTGTAGGCTCGAGATAAACCAAAGGAGAATTCTCAAAGGTGACACATTTTTCCGAAACATCATCGAAATAGTTGAGGAAAGAGAATGATGGGAAAACATCCACATCATTCCATGAAAATTTCCATTGCAGGGAAAGCGTTGAGACAAGCTCTCATCACCATAGTTACACCAGACACGACGAGGAATGGTATAACCACACTCGACATTCAAATGTTCATTTCGATTATAATCATGCTGTTAAATATGAATGTAAATCATGGAATTGAAATACATGTACCTTTTGTGGATTACATAACCATACATTTTCTAAGTGTTGGAAAAGGATGAAACACACAAAAGGGTGAGGCGTGAAAGATCCTCTCAATAGCAGGTAAAGAAACATGTTAAGAAGATTTGGAGGAAGAAAACATATTGAAGTCATTGTGATAGAAGTGCCCATCAAAGAGCCACTTGTTGGAGGCTCCATCCAGAGAAGCGCCTTAAAGACAAGGTGTCGGTGCATGAACCAGGTGAAATGGTTGTTTGACAAGAAAAATCAACACAAGGAGGTGACCCATTCAAATTGATAAGTGAAAAATGGATTCTAGATATGTTAGCATTTCATGGTCATGCTTTTGTAAATCATTTGTTGCATTTTAAAATGTAAAAATGCTGATGTGTTTTCCATCACTTGTTCATCAATAATGATATCTAGTCTTATTTTGAGTTGTGTTTTACACTCTGAAAGTGATGTTGTGTTTCCATCACTTGTCAAAGCAAATAAGTTTTTGGCCTTATTTTTGTAAATCACGTGTTGCAGTGATGATGTGTTTGCCATCACTTGTTGAAGCAACAATGATATGTTGGCCTGGTTTTTGTAGCTAGGGTATTGAGTCCATCTTGATGTAAACTTGACCACCGAGTATGTGTTATAAAATCGTGGCAAGTATGGGATGTATGGGTCATTAGTTGGTCATAAAAGTCAAGCATGTAATTTGAAAAACAATGTACTACAGGTTGCAGAGGTGGCAGGTGTCTACTCATCGCTTAAGGATCCGAAGAACAAAGGTGAAGAAGATGGAAGCGAGACCTTTTTGGGACACTTGGGATGCAAACAAGGTACAAAGAAGTTGCAAGTTATTTTTCATGCTTTTGGAGGAACAAAAGCTCGTTAGTGGGGAGGATTGATCCGGCTGGCTTTAGAGACACACACATGACAAAGAGGGCTTATGGAAGCTCAAAAATAAAAGTCCTTGGATTATGGTCAAACTAGGACCAAAGCATAGATCTTGTTGTCCTAATTTTGGTGGTGTGAACAGTTTGTCAAACCGAGTCTGTATGCGAAATTTAGAAGCAGTCAAAGTTCAAGTTGACTTTGGTGACTAGGGAGGCTTAAGGAGGCCGCAATTTGGACCAAATATAGCCACCAGATTCTGGCCAACCTGGGCCAGATTCCAAGCGAAATTGTGGCCTGATTAGTTTGTCTCCTTCAGCGTAAAATCTGAATTTTTGAAAATGCCTTATTATTATTTGAACATTAAAAAAAAATATAAAAGGGAGGTGGTGGGCCACCACCCCCACCACCCCACACATCATATAACATACGTATATATTTAGGTAGGCCAATGGGTACCATGCCCACACGAGCCATGTGGCTGGCCTGCCACCATGTGACGACCCCATGTTAGTGTACCAATAACGAACCATTATAATGCGCAACCAAACAACAAACAAAAACATTAATGTGCATTCGACTGTAACCACTCTGCCCATATATGCTAACCACACTCCAAACTTAACGCCATAAACAATTGTAACAGTTATAACACCGTGCCTCTACTTAAAACAAAACTAAAATGCACTAGGTTTAGCATGCGTGGGATTTGATCCCCCAACCCCATGGTCTTTACTTCTAAATTTTACCATTAGGCCAACGACCCGTTCCTTGGAAAACTCCACCATATTTTAATAGATAAACCAATTTTTTACCAATGCAACAAATGGAGGAACCGGGAGAGGGCACAAAATTCAAGACAGGAGGAGGCAGTACACGCTGTTCGAGGCAAAATTTTGTAGGAGGGATGCATTTTCACTTTGTCAAATTTTGACAAATTTTATATGGTTTCAATACTTCTCAATGCCACGAATGAAATGGCACTGTCCATTTCTCCCTCATGGTTCTACATTTTTTAGCAAATTTTAGTATGCAGGTGGAACCATGACTGTTGTAGAAACAGAGAGCGGAACCATGAACCCTGTAATTTTCTCGAGGAGGTAATTTTTCTCCATGTCAGAATATAGTCAATTTTATAGTCATTTTTCATGGTTTTCCATAGGGATCATGATGGGGAGGTTATATTTTCCTTTGGAGTTGCAAATTTCCAATCCGCCTATGGAGCAGAATCTTTGAGGAATTTAGGGGGAATCTAAAAAATTCCTTGAGCCCCAGATTCTCAATTTCTCATAAGTCAAAAATTGGAGAGTCGATTTTGCACTATTCGACGCCAAAAATATGATGGTGCATTTAGATTTCTCATTTTCTCATTCTATTATTTAGCAACTTTTCTAAGTGGAATGCAGGTGTTAGCATTCAAGTGCGAGCAACCATTTCCATGTGATTGATGTCGTGAGATCGATTGCACAAACAGATTCAACGAGTTGACATCTACTTCTTTAGATAACCCTTGGTTATGAGGTATATGTAGTGTGTTCATGTATTTATTTTGCTATGCATTATGATACACAGATCCATGTTTGATGTTGATGAGGGATCTTGTTTATTACTTGTTTTCATGATTCCTGCTTGAGGTGACACAAAATTGTCTATGTGATGTACTTGTTGTCATGATTTGTCATGTTATGCTTTGAGATCCCTTTTTTGTATGTTGATGGGATACTCAGGTTGTCTTCATGTATGTTTTGCATTGAGATCCCTGTTATGCCATGTTGGCGAGATGCTCATCATGCATGAGTTTGTGTCATACTGATAGGAGTCTTTCAACTAAGAGTTTCTGTAGCAGAACATCTCTTGGTGCCACTCTTGCGTGAGGGAATTTTCTTTGTATGATAGTGACATCACCTCTTATGTACATCATCACTATTGACATCACTTAATGCAGCGACCTAAAGCATCTTGACACCAACGCCCGGAGACGTAGTCCCTCCTGGATGAACTCCATTATCAATGACTTATGTTTTTGTGTTTTGATGATTGTCATGTTGGTCTTCTTTACAACATACATATTTATTCATTTATGTTCTTTCAAAGATGCAATTTAACACATCACAAAAGTAAAAGGTCTTGGAAGTGTCCTCTATCACACCCGTACCTAGATCACTAGAGCAAAAGGTCGAGGCTCAATCCTGTTTCAGAACAAGAAGACATAGAAGGCTCAGTAGAAATAACTAATACTTAGTTAGACATGAGCAAGGGCACAACTCCATTTGGAGAAACACAGGAGCCATCTACATCAAAAACTCAAATCTTAGAAAAGCAGCTTAGTATAAAAGTCTCCTCATTTAATAAGCCTGCTAATAGAGATAGGGACATTAAGGACAAGTTCAAGGAGATTAAAATGAGAAACGAGAAACTGAAGGCAGAATCCTATGCACATTATTTCAAGCTTACACCCCCTAATCAAAATAGGTTGATGTCAGCATTTGACATCAAGGAAGGAAAGATGCAAATGTTCTTCATAAAGCCAACTATACAACAACCAAGAACATCAACATCTTTCAAGAATATAGACTTTGAAGTATTGGCAAGGGATATTCATCCCATTGACCAAATTGAATTTCACAAGTATGCTAGAGAAATGATTTAATCCACCCTTACAGGAAAGGCCATGGTTGCTCATTAGCTGCAAAATTCACTGAATAACATTTCGTCCCAGTATTAGTTGAAAAAGGCCTCCTCCCAGGCCAAAGACACCAGAATCAAGTCTTTGGAATAATTGATAATTGAATTGGGACATGATCCCAAAGACATCAAGGCTACTGTACAATTAATCAAAAATAAGAATGATGACATTGCAGCACTCAAAAAATAGTTAAAGATACCTCAACTATAGCACCCCTAGAGAGAGGAAGTCTTGGAAAGCCAAACAAGGCATGAAGAGTTGATGCATTTAGTCCTTGAACTAAATGATCAGTTGAGGGAGATAGAAAAGGAATTGGACAACTTAATCCCATTAAAAAAAATTGATCTTGGTGCTACCTAAGTGAGTATCATCCCAATAGTTACCATGGTTGTTCTTTCCACATTGGCAGCCTCATTGGCTCCCACAACTCCAATGGCCACAACACAACCAGTTTCTACAACATCTACATCAGCAACAGGTACATAGGGTGATGAAGTAGCAAAATTGGTTAAAGCTATGGAAGAAATGTCCATACAAACCATAGAGATGAATAAGCTCAAAGAGAAAGTGACAAGCTCGGAAACTGATTACAAGCTTGCCAAAATCATGCACAACGAAGAAGTGCAAAAATCTACTAGCATGAGTGAAAGATTGAAAGCCTTGGAAAAGGACTTAACACTGAAAGAACCCATTTGACAGGCTAAGGAACAACTATGGGCCAATATCATTGACTCTGTCAATGATATTTGGCCATCTATTTAGGTGATTTTTGAGCAAATAGATTTGATAAAACTTGCTACAGAGTCCATCCACAAAGTAAAAGAGGAATTAGAACAAATGTGAGAAGGGGCTACCAGAATTATCCAATTCCTTAACAACAAGAATAAGTATGAGCTGTAGGAATTGGAAATATAGGATAGAACAGAGAAAATTTTGGAGGTCAGAAAGGTCCTCTACAAGAGGAACTTGATGCAAAACTTGGAGGATAAGTGTCAGAATATGCAACTAGCCATTGACAGAGTTATGGCTAAGTGCCAAATTTTGAAGGAAAGGGGATTACCCCAATCCCTTAGTGTTAAATGATAAGATGATGACACAAGAGGATTACAACAATAAAATCACAGAGGTAGCAAAGGATAAGGTAAATACATCATCAATAAAGGCATTTCCAATAGGAAAAGTACTCTACCAAACATTTGAAAACTTTTTTTACCTCCAGCATGAGTTGAAACACTTTTTTATCAATAGGCCTACTTTTTCAAAATACACAGAGGTGGATGAAATAAATAGAAAGATGCTAAAAATCCAATTACTTGATGTTGAAACTTGGGAGAAAATAATTGATTTACTATATAAATATGTCGTAAAAAGACTAATGTACAGTAAAAGTAAAACAGGATGGTAAAAGGATGTAGATAGATCAACAAAGTCAAAGCGTATCAGATGAAAGGATAAAGTAAATCCAACATCCAACATGAAAGATCAAACAACAAAGAAAATTAAAGGGAAAAATATCAAACCCAACATAACCAAAATAAAAGGGACATCATGAAAGAGTTCAATAGTTGTCTTTATCTTCTTACAAGAAGATATTATTCTTTCGTAGATTAAATCTCAAATTAGTTTAAGATATTTTTTAATAAAATTTTGTATAAATAATTCAAATTCGAAGTATTAAGTCTAGATTCTATTAGAAATTTCTATAGGCTCTTTTATCAAGAAGAGCATAAGGTTATTGTATCAGTTGATGAGCCAACAAGCTGGACTAATAAATAAAGATCAAAAATTTCCAAGGATTCATGTGTTGATCAAATTTTAGACAAGTATTTTCATGTGTTATTGTCATTTTTCTCAAAGTTATTCATACTCTTTAATGTGTTTCTCAATCTAAATGTTATAACTGGAATAATATTTTAGAACTTGTTTAGCTACACTCTGTCTTAGTAGTTATGCATTTGAATGTTTTCTTCTGATATTTAAATTAAAGAATTCTTAATTACTCTTTGGTTTAGATTAGTTTCATGAATATCCAGGTTAAAGGATTCTTAATTGCCCTTTGATCTTGATTACCCCTTCATTCCTCATTCATTATCCAGGTCTGAGAACCCTTAACTTCTCCCTCACCCCAATTGAAACCTTTTCACCCCTATGTCTCGAAAATCTAAAAAATACTATGTTATCTTTCCCTTAGAACATTCCCTTTACTGAGTTAATATAGTTTTTCTTCCTTATTATCTGATTCCATAGCCCAATGGTCTAAAACACATCATTTTATCCATCTTTCTAAGTAGATCCCACCACCTAATCTCAAACACAAATAAAAAACCTCTTGAACAATTAGAACTAGCCTAAAAATAGCTTAACTAAAATACAGTTAAATTTTAAAGAGAGTGTTATCGGAAAATCTAGTGTCTATGCAGACTTGCTAGTCCCACTAAGACGGGTAGCTATCTTAGAAACAAATAGATTAAATTTACTTTGGTTTTCCTTTATGAGAGGTAGATAGGAGAAGAGAAAAGAATACCAACCTCGATCCCTAGCTTGGTTCTCTGCTTGTTCCTTCTCCCCTTTGAGAGATCTTTGCTGCTTCTCCCTTGACCACTCCGCTTCAAAGAGTACTTGTAAAGTCAAAGCAACATAATACCTTCAAAGTGCAGAGATCTATAGTCATAAACACTATAGGACCATATATATATTGACCACATACATGCATATATTAGCTAACATACAAGAATGTTGTTATATGGGAATAGTGTCCACACGGATGCTGCTATTCCCACTAACATGGGTGGCTATCATAGAAACAAACAATCAAAGTCTATTATTGATTCCTTTTATGAAAATAGATGAGAGGAAAACCAAGAGGGCCAACCTGAGTCTTGCGTTCAATTTCCTCTCTTTCTTGATAGAGTTTTTCCACTTGCTCTTTGTCTGCTCAGCTTCAAAAGGACCTGTAGAATCACAATAACATACTACTATGCAAGAAACAAGGATCTAAGTTCATAAATAATGCAGGATCAAATGAGCATTAACCATATACAAGCATATATAAACAAGTACACAACAATATGGAAGGAAACAAGAATAGTTTTATTCAGATGAAAGGTAGCAAGAGGATTACAACCATGAGCTCTGACCCAGCATCATCCTGCAGCTAAGAAGCCCTTATTCACCTCAAGCAAAGCAAAATCACCCAACACTGTGAATGCACACCAGACTACCAACAACAATTTTCTATAAGTTACAAAATTCCAGCCTTCTAACCCCCTTCTCTCTATGATGAGGGATCCATATATAGATTTTTGCAAAGATGTAAGTCATCTTTTGGGATTTTGATTAGTGTCTTCTCTCTGATAGTTCCTGTTTCCACTTGGAGAATGAAGATCTCTTACTCATCCCTGGTCGAAAATGGAGTGGCAAGTGTCAGAGAGGAAGCTTCTGGAAGATTCCATGATCTTCGACCTCGCATTTTGGCCCCTGCCATTTGTCCATTCCTGACCATTGCACCCTACAGAGGGGAAAAAAAGTATGCATCTCACCCTGTACATAGGGAAGGTGATATGAATCGCACCCTCTACATGGAGCTTTCAGTATGGTCCAGTTTTGACCATTTATGAGCAGTTTTCAGTGGAGAACTTCTGGGAGATGATGTAATCAGTTGACCTTGCTCCTTTAGGCAGTGAAGCAACCCTTTTAGGGACTTAAGAGCCCATATTTTATGGACATTTGTGATTGGGGTTGAAGTTCCCAAAAATGTCTATAACAGTTGCCCCCTAAAGCATGAGGTCGTTAATCATTTTTGATGTCGGGTGAAATGCTTTACTATGGGGATCTGAAGTTTTTCTGAGCTAGGAGGTGACCTGTAATAAGATACAATACAATACATTATTTGACAACATTTTTTTATGATCTGGCTGAGGCGAGCATTCCCATGCTCAGCTTTATAAACTCATTTTCATGTATATAGGATAGACGATCGTCTGTGTGACAGACTGATGATATGGACACATCATCCTTTGATTTGGATGATCATCTGATCAACAATGATGTACACAGGATGTTTTTATATCCCTAAATATATCATAGCCCAGATGGATGAAACTAGATCCGGGGTCTTAAACTCGACCAATCTTCACTCGGAGTACAAGTTGATCCATGTGAAAAATGTTTTGGAGTCGAACATGGAAAGACATCGCCTGATTACTAGCCAATGATGTAAGTTGTTAAGAGGTGCGAGAGGAATCACCAATAATGACAATGACCCTCAAGGTACTACAGTACAATTTACGTGATGTTAAAAAAGACTTGGCGTCAAACACCACGCATAATCTCTCGGTCGAAGGCCATTGAAAGTGAGAAACTTGCCATTAAGGCATGCAATCTTCAAAGTACTGAAAGGGTTGTACCTAAGTCAACTTCTTGGATAATGAGCTGATGTCGACAAGAAGCGACTTGTCGCAGGAGGGCATTAATGAATCCCACATCAACGACATGGAACGAAACAAATTATTTTGGAGGTGAAAACAAACTGACGATATGGGGTTCAAGGTGGCGGTCATGAAGGAATGAAGCAGGAATGTATTGCAGTGGGTGAGACTCAGGTGAATTGTCTGAATGACATCTCTTGAACATATTCCCGACACTGACGATTGATTGGTAGCGTTAACCCCAGAGATGGATGGTGTAACAGACTAATGGTGAAGACCAGTGAATGAAACAACCCAACCCGACATGGATGCAGAAGGAAAGTGTCATGTTCAAGAGAAACTTGCTACCAATAAAGTTTCTTCTTGTTTTCTTCCCAATTTTCCCCAGTCATTGCTGACCAGTACCTCTTTATTTTTTCAAGCTTGAGGAGGATAACACATGCTTGTTCTATAATCTGCCCTTTGGGAAACCTGTCGCTATATTTTAGTGAGCCTAGCGACAGTGAAACACATTCTTATCTTGTGGATGAGTTTGTCGCTATTTAGTTTTAATGAGTTTAATGACAAAGATAACTCAGTCTCTTTCAATTTTAGAGAGTCTGAAAGAAACAGAAAGAAGACTCTGAAGATTCTTTTTTGTTGTATAATCCCTTAAGTCCGAAAAAGCATAAAATAATACAAAAGGGATGAATTTTTGATAGTTTTAACGAGCCGAACAAGACAGGCGCTCGATCTTTTTGTGTAATAATCCCTCAGGTCCAAAAAGATTAAAATCTAGAGGAGGGATATCACTTCCGATGCCTTTTAACGAGCTGGAGAGGCCAATTTCTTGGCAATCTTTTCATATTTTACGAGTCAGGTGAAAAGAGCTTAAAGAAGACTCATTTTCGAGGAACGAGTGATAGTTTCGGGAAGCAACTGATTCCAGGTAAGATTTGGAATTTTCCAATCACGACAGTGTTACAAGGATGGCTAGCAGAATCACTCTTCGCAGATGTTTCTTGAAGGGGTAAACAATCATATGGAGGTGAATGATCGGCTAAAAACATAGTGGAGGTGATGGCGAGAACACCACCAAGGCTCAAAAGCTGGTGATAAGGCATTCACAATGGTTATTTACCTGTTAATTTTTTAATGAGCTTAAATGCAGGGAGAAACACTTGCTCATGACTTATGTTTATTTTTTAACGAGCTTGAACTATGCGCTAAAACTGCTCGTGGAGAGTTTATTTTTTAATGAGCTTGAACTCTCCGACAACATTGCTCGCGATAAGTTTGCATGCCACGAGAATAATAACACAAATCGAGGTGCATGTCCCCCAAGCTTCATTTCATTCAACTCGATGGTTGGAATGAAGGTTTACCTTCGAGATATTTGAAAGATTGTAATCAAAGACTCGATTTGGAAAGGGAGTCATCTCATTTTTTAATGAGGTTGACATAGTAAAAGAACTATCCTCATAATCCACCATATTTACAGTATTTGAAGGATGATTAGGTTCACTAGAATAATCTTCTTGGTAATTCGGAAGATGGGAATGATGGTGGTGATCTTCCCTTGGTGCCTCTTCTATCATTATTAGCTGAATGATTCCTTCGTCTGTAGAATCTACATGCGACCAAGGATCTAAAGAGGTGCCATATTCCTTAGACCTATCTATCCAAACACTCGTTGAGTGTTGGTTTGCCCACCAAGCCAAGAAAATTGATTGCTACAATATTTCTATTAGGGCAACGATCCATGCTGACAAAATGTTTAGGAATCTTCTGAATCTTATGGAATATATCATATTGCAGGTTTCCACTGAGGCCACTTCCACCATATTGTTTGGAGGCAGTAGGGCAAAAGTACACATCAAGGTAGGTTCTTTTAGGAGGCCTACTCTGACATTTTGAAGCGATTGAGACTCATCAACGGAGTCGCCATTTTTTTATACGGGAATAGTGTCCACACGGATGTTGTTGTTCCCACTAAGATGGGTGGCTATCTTAGAAACAAACAATCAAAGTCTACTATTGATTCCTTTTATGAAAATAGATGAGAGGAGAACCAAGAGGGCCAACCTGAGTCTTGCGCTCGATTCCCTCTCCTTCTTGATAGAGTTTTGCCGCTCGCTCTTTGTCTGCTCAGCTTCAAAAGGAACTGTAGAGTCACAACAACATACTACTATGCAAGAAACAAGGATCTAAATTCATAAATAATGCAGGATCAGATGTACATTAACCATATACAAGCATATATAAACAAGTACACTAGAATATGGAAGGAAACATGAATAGCTTTATTCAGATAAAAAGTAGCAAGAGGATTACAACCATAAACAGCTCTGACCCAGCATCATCCTCCAGCTAAGAAGCCCTTCTTCACCTCAAGCAAGCAAAATCACCCAACACTATGAATGTACACCAAAATACCAACAACACTTCTCTATAAGTTACAAAATTCCAGCCTTCCAGCCTCTGGATCTCTGTGAAGAGGGATCCATATATAGATGATTACAGAGAGGTGAGTCATCTTTTGGGATCTTGATTAGTGTCTTCTCGCTGATAGTTCCTGCTTCCATTTGGAGAATGAAGATCTCTTACTCATCCCTGGTCGAAAATGGAGTGGCAAGTGTCAGAGGGGAAGCTTCTGGAAGATTCCATCCTCTTCCACGTCGCATTTTGGTCCCTGCCATTTGTTCATTCCCGACCATCGCACCTTATAGAGGAGAAAAACAGTATGCATCGCACCCTGTACATTGGGAAGGTGATATGCATCGCACCCTCTGCATGGAGCTTTCAGTATGGTCCATTTTTGACCATTTACAAGCAGTTTTAGCACATAGTTCAAGCTCGTTAAAAAATAAACATAAGTCATGAGCAAGTGTTTCTCCCCGCGCTTAAGCTCATTAAAAAATGAATAGGTAAATAACCATTGTGAATTCCTTATCACCAGCTTTTGAGCCTTGGTCTTGTTCTCGCCATCACTTCCACTCTATTTTTTAGTTGATCATTCACCCCCTATGATTGTTTACCCCTTCGAGGAACATCTGCGAAGAGTGATTCTGCTAGCCATCCTTGTAACACTGTCATGATTGGAAAATTCCAAATCTTACCTGGAACCAGCTGCTACCCAAAGCTATCACTCGTTCCTCAAAAACGAGTCTTCTTTAAGCTCTTTTCACCTGACTCATAAAATATGAAAAGATTGCCAAGCGATTGGCCTCTCCGGCTCGTTAAAAGGCATCGGAATTGCTATCCCTCCTCTAGATTTTAATCTTTTTGGACCTGAGGGATTATTACACAAAAAGATCGAGCACTTGTCTTGTTCGGCTCATTAAAACTATCGAAAATTCATCCCTTTTGTATTTTTTCGGACTTAAGGGATTATACAAAGAAAAAGAACCTTTGGAGTCTTCTTTCCGTTTCTTTTAGACTCTCTAAAATTGAAAGAGATCGAGTTATCTTTGTCACTAAACTCGCTAAAACTAAATAGCGACAAACTCATCCAACAGGATGAGAACGAGTTTCACTATTGCTAGGCTCGCTAAAATATAGCGACAGGTTTGCCCGAAGGGCGGATTATAGAACAAGCATATGTTATCCTCCTCAAGCTTGAAAAAAATAAAGAGGTACTGGTCAACAATGATTGGGGAAATTGGGAAGAAAACAAGAAGAAACTTTATTGGTAGCAAGTCTCTCTTGAACATGACACTTTCCTTCCGCATCCATGCCGGGTTGGGTTGTTCCATTCACTGGTCTTCACCATTGGTCCGTCACACCATCCATCTTTTGTGTTAACGCTACCAATCCATCGTCAATGTCGCCGATATGTTCAAGAGAAGTCATTCATACAATTCACCTGAGTCTCACCCACTGCAATACATTCATGCTTCATTCCTTCATGACTTCCACACTGAACCCCATATCGTCAGTCTGTTTTCACCTCCAAAATCATTTGCTTCGTTCCGTGTCATTGATGTGGGATTCATTAAGGCCCTCCTGCGATGGGTCGCTTCTTGTTGACATCAGCTCATTATCCAATAAGTTGACTTAGGAACAACCCTTTCAGTACTTTGAAGCTTGCATACCTCAATGGCAAGTTTCTCACTTTCGGCAACAGGTTTACAGCAATGGCCTTCGACCGAGAGATTTTGCATGGCGTTCGATGCCAAGTCCTTTTTCACACCACGTAAATTGTACTGTAGTACCTTGAGGTTCATTGTCATTATTGGTGATTCCTCTCGTGCCTGTTAACGGCTTACATCATTGGCTAGTAATCAGGTGATGTCTTTCCATGTTTGACTCCAAAACGTTTTTCACATGGATCAACTTGTACTCTGAGTGAACATTGGCGGATTTTGAAGACCCCGGATCTAGTTTCATCCATCCGGGCTGCGTTATATTCAGAGATATAAAACATCGAGTGTACATCATTACCAATCAGATGATCATCCAAATCAAAGGATGATGTGTCCATATCATCAGTCTATCACACAGACGATCATCTGTCCTATGTACATGAAAATGAGTTTATAAAGCTGAGCATGGGAATGCCCGCCTCAGCCAGATCATGAAAAAAATGTTGTCAAATAATGTATTGTATTGTATCTTATGATAGCCACCCATCTTAGTGGGAATAACAGCATCCGTGTGGACACTATTCCCGTATAACAAAATGGTGACTCCACTGGGGAGTAACACCTTCTGAATCATTTGTAAATGGAACCGGTTCAGGAATAGAAGTGTTGACCGTCACACTAGGATCAGTTGTAATGTCCTATTTCTGTTGCGGAATTTCTTTCGTAGAGGCAGGGGTTCTAGAAATGTTCGGAGTAACCGGAGTCTTTGAGGATGTTGGAGTGCTTGCTCCAACCAACCTAGGCGACTTTGATCTGGTTAAACGAGTTCGCTTTGTCCAAAATGGCTTCACTTCTGGAGTCAACGATGGTTGACTCGTAAGTCTCACTGAACAATGGGGTTTTGATTGACTTTCTCCACGATTGTGGATTACTTGATCAACTCAAAAAAGGGAAAAAAAAAATTCGAATTAAATGAATTTTAGACGCTTTGACACAACTTGTTTTTTCAATTTTAAAGAGTCGAGAAAAAACAAAAGATGACTCTAGTCGCCTTTGATTTTTATTGAGCCTGAAGTGACAAGCGCTCAGAGGACCTTTTCCTTTAAGGAGTCTAAAAAGGAGCAAAATGGACTTCTCTAGAGATCTAGGCAGAGAGGATTACCAAACCAATCGTAAAACTGTAGAATAATTTTTACAGTACGGCAGTCAGTCTTCCCGAATGCTATGTTCGATGCATTACGATCGATAGGGCAGCAGACACGGCTTCCTAAGGATAAAAGATGCAGCCTATAGTGGTCTCACAATATATACGCGATGGTACGTGGGAGCACAAGTCCGTACTGGCACTTTCCGTCTCAGAGTGGAGGAATCACCCAACCAGCACTGAAAGCAACAGTTACCAGGCTTTACGACACCGGAATACGTCTCTAGCCTATACCTCTAGATGTTGCGTTAAGTTCCAAAGCATTGTTAGATTCATTGATATTTATTTTAAGTTGATATTGCTTAGCAGTTTTCCTTTCAGGTTCACCACGCGATGTATGTATAATTCCTAAATGCAGTCTAAGATGATAAATAGACATTTTATCTTCTTTCAGCAATGAAAATCCTAGCTACTAAGGGGAAGAAAGTCAAGCATATTTTCTTCACAGAGCATGGAGCACACGCTAATATGCACAGTCCCAAATCAAGCCAAGCATTCAAGATGCAAACATGCATGTATTGGTTTTCATTTCTCTTAATGTATAAATGACACTAAGAAAACTATGTGCAAAACTGAATTACTTTTAAAGTGACTATACTCAACAAAATTCTTTTTCAAAACGAAGCGAAAACAAGAGAGACACTTTGTGATTTTGAAATGGAAATTGCTTTTCGACACTTTAAAACTAGTAAATCAAATCTTATGCAATAGTAACCGTATAATCAACTATCTAAAACAATGGGATCGCTTTCTAGAATTGAAAATGACATCTACGACACTTTCAAATCTAGACATGACAGTTCGACTATGTTACTTTTTGCAAAAGAGAACTAAAACGACGCACAATATAGAAAAAACGTTTATAGTTCTTTGCACTAAGGAGGCGGAATAATGCAAGAGAAGTGGGTATTCACAGAAGCACACTAATTATAGACAACAAAAACTCTTGAATGAGACTAAAAATAGTGAGAAAAATCCACAGTCGGAGGGTAAAATCAATCCTCCCTGACCATCGCACCTGTTACACAGTGAACTCAGTATGCAGCGCACCTACTCCATTCGGGAAGTGCGATGCATACATGCTTCCTTGAAGGCAGGGTGCGATGGTTACAATGCGAGACTTTGAATGAGACTTCACTCACAGTTTGCAGTTTAGTTCAAGTGTTTAAGCTGAATAAGTACAGATGAATGTATGTAAAACACAAGGGTGATTTAAGCAGTTACTAAAGCCACCACTCAGGGCAATTAGATTGCTTGCAGATCTATTGTTTAATTTATAAACAAAAACTCGGAGGTTGACTGAAGCAACATTGATCTACTTTGCATTTGTATGACAAATGCAATTCGAAGGCTACCTAGCTTGACTTCAAGCTCCGTCTATATGTTTATAAAAGAAACAAGGATAGATAGGCTAACAAGTAATCTAGTCGGTCCCCAGCGGAGTCGCCATTTTGTTATACGGGAATAGTGTCCACATGGATGCTGCTATTCCCACTAAGATGGGTGGCTATCTTAGAAACAAACAATCAAAGTCTACTATTAATTCCTTTTATGAAAATAGATGAGAGGAGAACCAACAGGCCCAACCTGAGTCTTGTGCTCGATTCCCTCTCCTTCTTGATAGAGTTTTGCCACTCGCTCTTTGTCTACTCAACTTCAAAAGGACCTGTAGAATCATAGCAACATACTACTATGCAAGAAACAAGGATCTAAATTCATAAATAATGCAGGATCATATTGTACATTAACCATATTACAAGCATATATAAACAAGTACACCAGATATGGAAGGAAACAAGAATAGCTTTATTCAGATAAAAAGTAGCAAGAGGATTACAACCATGAGCAGCTCTGACCCAGCATCATCCTCCAACTAGGAAGCCCTTCTTCACCTCAAGCAAAGCACTTATCCACCAAAACAAGACTAGATTAGCTATAATTAGATTTAGGGTTAATCAAAATAGATATAACTTGATCACAAAGCTTACCGTCCATCTCAATGATAGTTTATGGATGCTCTATTTGTTTGTTATCCAATTCTACATAGATACGACGAATGCTCTGACCAACGTCGCTAATAGTTTGTGCATCCTATGCACTATATATCTGAGACCTAGCACCCTAATTCTACAAATAATATCCCTACGGTGATCCTTGCCACAAGTCCAACACTTTATAGGCTTCGAATTTGCATCCCTATTCTGCTCCTCAAATCGAAATCCATGTCCTCTATCTGATGCATTGAACTTATTAGATGGAACTACATTCTCTTTATTACCTATACCCTGAGGTATTGCTCACTTTCTATCCCATTTTCCTTTGTTCTTCGCATTACCTTCCCAGTCAAGCTTAGTCTCAGATTTCCACTTCGATTGTTCATAGAAATGCCTTAGCTTTCGTATGGTCTCCTCCAATGATCTAGGCTCACCCAACTCAATCTTGTATTTCAATGCAAATGGTAATCCACTAATGAACCTCTAAATATTGGACTTCTCCTCCATGAGGTAAGGCACATACCTTAGTAGTTCTAATAACTTGCTAGTGTACTCCTAAACTGTCATTGATCCCATCTTTAGCTCATAAAATTCCTTTGCCCTATCATCAAAGTATCTGTCTATTAGTTATTTCTTCTTGAATAACCGCTCAAACTCACTCCATGTCAAGTCCTCCTCATCAATACATCTGACATTCTTCACATCTTCCCACTAAATTTTTGCTTTACCTTTGACACTGAATGTAGCTACTCTGGATTTCATGTTCTATGAATAATCATGTAACATGAAGAACTTCCTCATGCCAAGCAACCATGCCTACGCATCCTATGATTTATTCATATCTCCCTCAAAATTAGGTTGCTTTTTTTTCTTAAATTCATCAGGAATGTATGATCAAGGTGGATGTTGGTGGCCACCCACCTATCCTACTTGGACCCCCACAACTATCTCTTTCTTTTTTTTAGTTTCCTTAGTTGTAGCACAATTTACTATTTTTAGCAGTTTTTCAGGTCCTGAACTTCTGGAGTCGTTAAGGCCCTAAATGATGTTTTTTGGGAAATATGGGAGCAACATGGGTAATACACTAATTTTTCTCTTCCCACAATTGTAGTCCTTGGATAGATCTTTCTAACAAGCTACTATGTGCATCAAATGGAGATCATATGCCAAACTTACGACCTTGGGAAATTGGTGTACCAATTTACCCAAACGGGGCCCAGAGTTTGGTGTTTCATCTTCTAGGGTTAGGTTTTTGGATGTTTAGGGTTTTCCATTGTTTCCCAACAATAAATAGGCCTTCGAGCCCCATTGTATCATAGTTTAGAGGCATGTAGCCACCACATCGCCTTAGCTAGTTTATTTCCATTTCTGTCTATAAGCATATTTCAGTGTTTTACATTAATGAAATGAAGTATTATTTATGTTGCATCTCTGTGTTTATGGTATAACCTAAGATATAAGAGAGTGCTCCCAGACAAGCAACCTCTACCTCCACCTAGGGAGCTTGAGGAATAAATAGAGGAAAAAAATCTTAAAGTAAATCCACCACCATTTATTGAGAGATTAACCCAACCACTCCAGCCTACCCTAGAAGAGATTGAACTTCTAGGAGAATTAAAAAATCTAGTGGAAAAATTCCACTTCTCCAAGCTATAAAAGATGTGCCTATTTACAACAAGTTGATCAAGGAGAAGTTCTTCAAGCATCTAGGGAGGCAAAGAAGATATACCCCTACCATTAATGTCATTAAATAGTTGTCCAACTTAATGCTGGGGCAGATAATCTGTCCAAAGTATTTGGACCCTGGAAGCCCTGTAGTATATGTGCACATCAATGGCACCATTGCCCACACACTTTTATTGATCTTGGGGCTTCCATTAATGTGATGACCAAAGACACCATGCTCAAGCTCAACCTCCAGGGTTCATTGAGAAAGAACACAATAGTCCTGCAACTTACAGACCGCTCAACAGTAACCCCTGAGGGGATTGTGGAGGTTGTGATGGTCTCCATCTATTCTTGGGAATACATTGCATATTTCCTAGTTCTCCAGCTTAAGGCCAAAATGATTGGTTACCTTCTCATCCTTGGGAGGCCCTGGCTAGCCACTACCGATGCCTACATTAGTTGCACGGCTGGAAATATGACTATCAAGAATGGGCATATGTTCAAGCAGTTAGTCCTATATCCTCTTGCTCAACCATCTCTAGAATGTGACTTACCTTTATGGCTAGAAGAGGAGGAACAAGATGAAGTTTATTCCACCCAACTCTATACCTTAGAAACAACCATGGGAGGGGGACAACCGGATGAAGATGATTTGATTGAACACGTACTCCAAAGTCCAACTCCCAGTACATTGTCCTTAGAAGAAGTAGTAAAGGAAACCTAGAACAACCATCATATTGATCTATTCTTAGCCGATTCCAACCCTATCTGTGTCAAAACCATAGAATTTAGCCTTGAGAGAACTTTGAAAATAAACCCATCTCTTTATATTCACCAAGAAGAAAAGTTGTGTAACATGCTAAAGCAACACCTAGATGCCTTTGCTTGGAGTTACAAAGAAATGAAAGGGGTGCACCCCTCGATGTGTACTCACCACATTTATATCAAATAAGGTTGCAAACCAGTCCAGCAACCCCAAAAGAGGATGAATCCAGCTCTCAAAGATATAGTCAAAGAAGAACTGCAAAAGATGCTAAATGCAGGATTCATTTACCCTATCCCTAACAGTGAGTGGGTCTCTCCTTTGGTGTTGGTTCCAACGAAAAATGGTAAGTGGAGGATTTGTGTTGATTACAGAGAGTTAAACAAAGCCACAAAGAAGGACCATTTCCCTATACCTTTCATTGACCAAGTGTTAGATGGCTTGGCAAGGAAAACATTTTTCTCTTTCCTGGATGGATTCAATGGGTACAATCAAATCCAAATTAGCCTGGAAGACCAAGATAAAGTCACCTTCACTTTTCCTTGGGGTACTTTCACCTATAAGGTCCTTCCTTTTGGCCTATGCAACGCTCCTGACACTTTCCAGAGAGCATTCTTGAGTAACTTTGCCAAGTTAGTCCATGATGCAATAGAGATTTATATGGATGATTTTACACCTTATAGATGTGATTTCCAGGAGGCCTTGTCCAACATAGGCAAGGTGTTGAACAAATGCATTTAAATGAACCTATCTCTTAGTCTCGAAAAATGTGAATTCTTGATGACTGCAGGGACTGTGCTAGGTCATTCAATATCTCAGCAAGGACTATAGGTGGACCCAAAAAAAATAGCTATCATCCAAAGGTTCCCACCTCCACAAAAAAGAGAGATGTCAGAAGCTTCCTAGGGTTAGCTGGATACTATAGAGGGTTTATAAAAGACTTTAGAAAGTTAGCTTATCTTTTATTTGGGTTGTTGGCCAAAGACTCTGAGTTTGTATCATCAAAAAGTTTTCAAGAAGCCCTAGACACCCTAAAGGACAAGTTAACCACTGCACCAATTCTCTGAGGCCCAAATTGGGCCCTTCCTTTTCATATACATGTTGATTCCTCACACAAATCCATAGGAGCAGCGCTAGGCCAAATAGATGAAAATTTTCCTTATGCCATTTACTTTATCAGTAAGAATTTGTCAAAGGTTGAATTGAACTACACAGTGACCAAAAAGGAGCTCATGGTAGTTGTGCATTCATTGAACAAATTTAGGCATTACATTACAGGTTATCAAACATTTCTACATACATACCATGTTGCAATCAAATATTTAATGAATAAACCTGATGTGAATGCTCAGATTATTAGATGGTTACTTTTATTATAGCAGTTTGATCTAACCATTGTTGATAAGCCTCGAAAGGAAAATGTTGTTGCAGATTTTTTGTATAGATTAACTTTGACTGCAAGTGAGGAAGGAATGGTTGATGATTAGTTACCAGATGAACACTTATTCTCCATTTTAGTTCTCTCTCCATGGTTTGCTGACATAGCAAACTATTTGGTATCTGCATAGTTCCCACCAAATTTTTCCTCCAAAGAGAAAAGACAGATTGTGAGGAAGAGTGCCCCATTCACTTAGATTGGGGGCAAGCTCTTCAAACTAGGCCCGGATCAAATTCTTAGAAGATGTGTCAGGGAGGAGGAAGTCTTTGACATCCTTCTGACCTGTCATGATGAGCCTTGTGGAGGTCACTTTGCAACAAAGAGGACAACATTCAAGGTGTTACAAGCTATTTATTATTGGCCCACTCTTCATCGGGATGTGAAAAGATATACTAGTTAGTGTGATCGGTGCCAAAGGATGCGAAAGCCTACTCAAAAGGATGAAATTCCTCTACAACCTCAAGTGACTTTTGAGCCATTTGACAAGTGGGGCATCGATTTCATTGGACCTATTGGCCCTCCTTCCACAAAAAAGTAGTACATCATTGTGTGCACTGACCATCTGACTAAGTGGGCTGGAACCAAGGAAATCAAGGCAGCAACAAAGGAGAAGGTTGTTGAGTTCTTAAGGAAAAATGTATTTTATAAGTTTGGGTACCCTAGAGAACTAGTCATTGATCAAGGCAGCCAATTTACACCCAACATGATTGAATACTTGTTAATCCAACATAAGATCAAGCATAGGACCTCCACTCCCTATCATCCACAAGCTAATGGGCAAGTGGAGGTGACCAACAAAGCACTGGAGGGCATCCTGACCGAAGTGGTTAGCAACAGCAGAAAAGATTGGGCAGATAAATTAGTTGAGGCCACCTGGGCCTACAATACCACCTAGAAGACCACCACTAGATTCACACCCTATGAGTTGGTCTATCAGAAAAAGGCCCTTATGTCCATTGAATTTGAGTATAATACATTGAGAATGGCAGCTCAACTAGATCTAGATCTCAGCAGTGCACAAAAAGATATATTGCTCTAGCTGAATGGGTTAGATGAGTTCAGAATGTCGGCCCTCCTACACATAGAGGTAACTCAAATTTAGAGGAATATCTAGCATGACAAGAACATCAAGGACAAACAATTTCAAGAAGGTGATTGGGATTTGTTATATGATTCCAGATATAAATACTTCAAGGGCAAGTTAAGGAATAGATGGTCAGGGCCTTATGTCATAGAGAAATGTCATGATAATGGCTCAGTGCAGATCAGAACCATAGATGCAGAGGCCATTCCTTTACTTGTTAATGGGCATAGATTGAAAGTTTACAAAAGGCCATTGTCAAAGAAAGAGTTCATTGATGGTATCAACAAAACAGTGATGGTGGTAGAGAAATTCTCATCTCCTACCTCATCAAGTCACTGAGAAAAAGAAAAGAAAAAATGAAAAATAAGGAGACTCGGGTGAAAACCTCCATGAGGCGACTGAGTCCCACTGTTGGGTTGAAAAGCTCTTGAGGCGGCCCAATGGTGTCAAAACACAAAAAAGAGAGAAATAAAAAGATCTCTGGGTGAAAACCTCTCTTGAGGTGCCCAGGGCAAGAAGCTAGGATGAAAGCCTCTTGGAGGCAGAATAGTTGTTTTAAAAATAAAAATAAAAATAAAAAGAGAAAAGAAAAATGATGAAAATATTTCTTGCGGGTTCGCGGGAGGACAACCAAAGCAACAATCGATAATCAAAAGGGACCTATTCAGCTCATATTTTTATTTCTCCATTCATTATCCTTCATCATTCAACCATTCCTTTCATTTTTCTCACTTATTGTCCTCAGTTTACAAGGGTTTTGTGTTTTCTACAAGATTCCTTGAAAACCTACAAGATGATCCTGTAGGAATTACAGTTGCATGGTAATCCTAAAGGAAGTGACCCTAGAGCAAGGAAATGGCCTACCCATGTAAAATAAAAAAATTACCACATCACCATATCATTACCATACCTCTCTCCACCATGATCACCCCCTGCATTCATCAAAAAAATCAATTCCCAAAAATTACAGTTAAAAAAAAAAAACACAGAGAAAAAAAGATGAAGACAGAGAGCAAGGGGGACAACACCTGAAGGTTATTTTTCATCATTCACAAACCCCTATACCTCCTCCCTCCCCATGCTAGTAATCCTCAAATCCCAGCAGTAGAATATGATTAAAAGTTTTGAGGGAGAAGTAGCTACAGGACATCCTGTAGGAAATCTTGTAGAAGCCTATCCCACAAAGTAGAAATCATAGGTTGCAACAAGTTTCAAGCATGGAGATCCAAAGGTAGAAGAAGCTCCTCTAGAGCCTAGCAACAATAGCAGACTTGTCATCATCAACACCATTTACCTGCACATCAAGGAAAATCATCAAAGGACAATATAAAAAAATAAAAAATAAATAAAAATAAAAAAATAAAAAAAAGAGGAGAAATCACATGCAGCCAACACAAAGAAAAAATCTCATTTCTTCAACAAACTGCAGCAAGGTATTGTTACCACGGGTAACTATCCCTCTTCCACTCTCTAATTTTTATAATGTGATAAAAATATGTAAAGATTGTGAACAATTTGGTTTATAAGAGAAAGGTGGCTAGTTAACTTGGCCACCTTCGTTCAGTCAGTGCGGACAAAACTCTTAGTCCTCACACATGTGGCAGCAATCAAGTCAAAGAAAAGGAGGATGAGGTCGAAAGCAGTTAAGCTACGGATGCCCGAAGTGGGAGTTTATTACAAGGTGAGGAGAATGATGATGTGGTAGTGGGACTAATGGTCCAAAAATAGATATTCGTACCTGGGTCGCCAGCACACCAGCTCACTCAAATCAACCATAAGAGGAAATAAACATTGATCCTCATGCATAGATGCATTCACATTCTCGAGGCTCACACTAGAAAATTTGCTCTCGGCCCTCCAACAGTCTACAGGAGAGATAAATTTCATTTTTTTCCTGCGTAGGACCACCTATATAATCCTGTAGGGAACCCTACAGGATCCCACATGAATCCTACAGGATACAGTCAAGAAAACTATAGGATTGGCAATGAACAATTTCAAAGGGAGAAAAATAGGGGTTGGCTACATCAAGCATTGTAAGGAGGTAGGCTCTACATTTTCTCCTATTTTTTCGAGTGAAAGGAACAAAATATCCTCTAGTTTGTTGAAATTTATTGCAGTAAAAGGGAATTGTATCCATAGAAATTTCAATTCAATTTCCTCTTTCATTAAAATTTTGTATTAGACATCTCTGCTCCTCCAGCCATCAAACAAAATGATAGGGGGCTTTAATAGAAGGGATCCAATCAATACTATGAGGATTCACCAACATCCTCCTATGCTAGAAATATTCACAAGGCATAATTGGATGGGTTTCTTTGAGAAATTGAGGGGCTATGATGATGAAGTAGCCAAATATTTTTCTCTCTCCGTCATTCCACTGACTAGGACCCATGCCATTGTTGTGGTGAGAGGCCTCCCCATCGAGCTCACCTCTGAACTCATAATAAGAATTACCACACTCCCAGTAGGAGTGCCTTGGAGAAAGGAAGACAAGGGCAATAGCCAAACTGCAAAGAAGAAATTCTTTTTAGAGGGAGAGGAGGCCATGGAAGACAAAAATGGAGTAAGAATAGCAAGCCTACCATACCCTTGGAATGAAATAATCTACCACCTTATAAAATATATATCATTTGAAGGTAGGTACAGTGTGGTATATGGATACCACTTTAGGCTTCTTGAAGAATTGAGGTTTGGAGTAGATACAACGCCTCACCGCAGACTCAGCATACCCTACTTATTTCTTCAATCACCGATAGATATGAGCATGAAGGTGTAGGAAGGAAACTACCAATAGCTAGCCCATCATGGGTTAATTAGACTCATCATAGAATATTCCCTCCAAAACCTTTGAATTCCTATCACATGGGAAATTTTTAGAGACATGCAGACAGAGAAGGATATAAAATCCCTCAAATATGACAAGAGCCCTACTACCAGTGAAAGGGATGAAGGAGAAACTGAAACAGATGAAGGAGAAACTGAGAGGGATGAATAAGAAATAGATGAGGAAGAAGAGGAAGAGAAAGAGCAGGAAACTGGTGAAGAAACAGAAGAAGATGCCAAGGAGGAAACTAATGAACAAGGTGAGGAACTAGAGGGATAAGAAGAGGAGAAAGAAAAATATGAAAAGGGCAATGGAAAAGAGGAGGCAGAAGACATGGAGTAGTCACCCAGGGTGTCTCCAGAACCCACTAGGAAAGAGGCACCAACTGCTCTCACTTCCCTTAGCACCCCTATAAAAAAAAGGCAAAAGACAAAGACAAACTCCTTTGTACTTTAGAATAAGAAAAAGTACAAGAATAAGGCAGGGAAAACCTCAAACTCCCACCAAGGTTCCCGTTGTTATTGAAGACTCACCTAAACAACAAGAGAAGATGGCTCCTCTAATAAAAACTCATGGAGAATGATCCTTAGGACAAACCTCCCCTAAGTCTGCTATCATTTATGTGAGAAGGCTTGTGACTAGATTTGCCTCATCCAAGGGAAAAGGCATCCTACAAGATACACAACAAGACCTACACGAAGTAGAGGAAATCCTACAGGAAACTCTGCTAAACCTACATGAAACTCAAAAAATGGATAAGAAAGGGAGTATGCAGCAAGAAACAAGGAAGGAGGACCCAGAGCGAAGGGCGCCTAGTCCTCAACCTAACCTTGACTTCTACTACAGATTTATTGAAAGGGGTAGGTTCATTCCACAAAAAATTTCCATCCCATTATTTTTTGATCTTGAGAAAGAAAGGCCAAGAACAAATAGATGGACGCAGGTTTCCAAGTCCAAGGGAGTGGAGGATATAGGTCAAATGGAGGAAAAGATCAAAGAGATGGGCAGAGAACTGAGAAGCTTGAGGGACAAATAGGCCATAATGAAAGTGCAGTCGGAGGCAAAAAATGCATGGTTGAAAGGAAAACTGCAAGAAAGATAGAATCAATTAGTAACCATTGCCAGTCTATCCCTAGAGGCAATCGAGTGCAAGATTCCAGCTAAATCCTATGAATTATACCTTAAGGAACAGTGGTTGTAGTTCCAAATCAAAACCCTAGCACAGAGAGGCACTATGCCGTTCCAGGATTATAAATAGTTCATTGATCTTTGTGATCAAAGCACATTGGAGGATGGGGCTAAGATGTCTGAGTTCTACTTGCATAACATGGCCTTGATAGATCTGAATGTATGGGACCCTAATGAAAAACTAGGGGATTTACACTTGATGGCTTTGGCATCATGGATGAACCATGATGAAGCAAGGGTTGTAGAAATCAAGAAGATATTGGCAAGGGAACAAATAAAGCCTCTCATGATAAGAGTTGAGCAGTCAAATCCAATGGTTGTCATCAACACACATAATTTAATTGCAAACGGTCCTCAACTTGCACCTAGGTATCTTGTTGCCCAAGAGCAAGCAATTACACATTTTGAGGATATGTTCAGGCTATTAAGGGATGACAACATGCAAGCTTACCAAAGGAGATGTAATAATTTGTCATACATTTTAAAAATTAGAGAGTACCATTCTCCTCAAAGAATTAGAGAAGCATTGAACAGGACACCCATGTACAGGCAAACCATCCAAAGGCTCAAAGTCAATTGGATTGGCTTGAGAATAAGTCCACCGCTGCTCTTGGGGATGTTAGAAGGAAGAAAGGAAAATGAAGAAAGAAAGTAGTGGGAGGAGATAGAAAGGAAGGCATGATTCTATGCTCAATAACAGGAAACCACGACAAAAGCATGGGATGTTAGGGAGTCCACTAGGGCTATGAAAGATATGGATATTGATTGAGTTGCTCTGAGGATGAGAAACACTTTTAGTAGGGGCGTGATGATTATCCTCATCATTGAGTAACTACATGGACCTTAATTCACCTCCTAACTCTGTCAAATCAACTCTTCTCACAATTTATTACATGGTTTGATTTTTTTTTTTTTAATGAGATGAGTCAAAGTGAGATATTATGCCTAGTGGACAAATGTGCATTGAATGCAGGTTTGTGAGAGAAAATCATGGATTTTGGCAAGATTAAAGGTTGAAACTTGAATGAGACAAGGAAGAGAGATTGTAGGAGGTAAATCCTCATTTACTCCTCCCTCATTTGAATATTCCTCCATCAATCACACTAGCTCGGAGTGCAAGAAACCAAGTCATGAAGATCAAAAGGTAACCGAGCAAGTGATAGTCAAAGAGTTAGTTTATCTCGAGTTTGGGAGTTGAGCCTCCTTATATTTAAGGAAGTCGTTAGGGACTTTAGATGTATAAATAAAGAGGCCTAGACCCTCATTAGGATTCAATTTTTTGTTGTAAAAACACTAGTTATTTTTGAGCTTCAGACTTGTGGAAGACATTGCTATGTAATTTTCTATTTTGATAATGAGAATGAGCTTTTTCTTGATCCAGTGCTGAGTTAAATCAAAGGGATGAAGCTGTTGGGTTAGGGCCCAACCCTAGCAGCAAACACTCCTCTTCTTCTATATGTATTCTTAGATTGATTTCATGGATTCATGGTTAAATTGTCCTTAGAAGTATTTCATTGCAAGTAGTGTAGATTTGATTAGTTTGTTTATTAGTTTGCTTCCATTTGTGATTTACTTGAGCAGTAGTTTTGGCCTCACTTCTCCCTTCAAGGATCATTATTTGAGGAAAGGACTCCTATGCAGCCCCAAAAAGATAGAATTCAACTTTCTCATAGAATTTAGAGTTTTTTGTACTTAAGCCAGCATTTGATCAATTTGCAAGAGTAGGACCTAGTCATTATTTCTTCCATCTTCAGCCTTACAGTAGATCTCATCAATGATTTCATCTTATTCTGCAAGTTTTCCTCTTGCATGAAGTAGACAACTAGCTCATTAAACTCTGCTTTCCTAGCTTATTGAAATTCTGCTTGTTTACATGATTTTTGGGCAAATATCAATGTTTGATGTAGTGCAGGTTTTTTACAAGTAAAGAGAGATCTCATAGCCAACAACCTCCTTCAAGCTTCATCCATCCATGATCATTCCTTTCTTTCACTAAGACCCTCACCAATTTCATCATTTTGCAAGGAAACTTCTCCAAGTATGTTGAGAAAATCCAACCATCTCCGAACCTTGGTTTTGAGTTCTGAATGATCCTAGGCATTTTATTTCTTCATTCCATCCACCAACCACCTTCCCTAAGCCTTCCATCACCTTCAGCACCCATCATTTTTCTCTCGGCTATATCCTGTAGAAATACAAGGAATCCTGTAGGTTCTTAGGACATCTTGTAGGTTTTCCTGTAGTGGCCTGTTTTGAGGCTAAATTGATGGAAAATCCTCTAAGAAGTTAGACACTGTCACTAAGGGTCTCCCAAAGCTTCCAACCATCCACCAACATTCCTAATCCACCTTCCACATCGCCAAAATAGATTATCTGTCACACTCTTCCATTAAAAAGATAAAAAGAAAAAGATATTTACTCTAGTCATTTACATGCATAGTAGTAATGTTTGATGTTTTGAACTTACATGCTTAGGACAATAGAATTTCATGCATGTTCACTTAGCATTCTTTCTTAAGCATAGTCTCTTAGCAGTTAGTTAGAAAATGGTGTGATTTTAGCATTGGATTTCAGTGTTTTTCCTTATTGCAGTAGACAAGCTTTCTCTTAGAGTAGATTTCTCTTTCCCTCGTCAGTAATCAAGCTTCTTCTGAACCCATAGAAGTCTAGATTGAAAAACCCTAGTGGTCTCTCGCCAACTAAACAATGACAAAAGGGAAAAAACCATCACTTTTACTTTTGTATACATCACTATCACCTCCAAGTTTGTACGAACCCCGGGTTGATAAAGTAAAGCTGGTAGCCATAGGAGTTGAGGTATTCTTGTTGCAATACTGGTTCTCATCAATAAACATGGACCACACAAATGCACAACACACATAATCAAGCATAAATGAACAACACTTGTAACAATAGGTAGCAACATGTAACAAAGCATACAAGCATGATACGTGTAAGTGGAATTTAAGAACATGTAACTAGTCATACACTCATGACAAAGCAATCCACAACAACGACATCAACTTCCACATGACTACATCCTTACAACCATGATCAACACCATGCAAATGTAAAAAGCACCTGCTATCACAACACAAGACACATACATACAACCAACATGCATGCATGACCAATACACAGCCCATCCAGTCTGAGGGGTGAGCCATACTCTGATACCACTCTGTAAGACCCTCCTCCCACATATACCCAAGTAGTCGACCAACCAGGTTAAACATGTGATGCAAATTTACTATGATATGATTTAACCTCCTAGGTCATATTAAGTAAGTGAAATTGATGAAAACACACCATATAGACCTTCAACATCAGCGACAAGACCCCTAAGAACCATCCCAACATTTTTGGTAACCAGTCCCTATGTCCCATTAATGTTTTAGATCACTTGACGCACAAACGCTCCCATGCTATCGTTCTGACAGTGTCCATGATGCTTTGGACGCTCTCATGACAAGGCATGTCAGCATCTAGGGACTATTTTTCTTAGTGTTGTACCAACATCCCCGACATTTGAGCCACTTTTTCAGGTCTAGAGCCCAGGTCGCTACCTAGAATTGAATGACACGATTAAAATAGAAAGATGACAAGAAAGAAATGAGGAAAATAAAAATACTTGAACAAGCCTTTGACTGAAACCCTACTAGCCATGACAGGTATTTCATCAAACATATCACGAATATGTAATTTACATGTGAAAATAACATATTTAAGCATAAGTGTCTCATACTTACCTGAGAATCTCTAAGAAGCATTGATGCCTCAACACCTTAGTTGCAATTTCATCCATTAGGTCATAGATACATTGTTCATCCATTTACAAGTAAAAAAATGATTAGAGCCATGTATAACTACTATCATAAAACATATACATAACCAACATAATATAAAATACCAAGGAAATCACAACCATATAATCCACGTATAAACCAATATAATACTCATAGAAATATAATGAGAAATAATATCATATTGATGATGCAAAATTCAAACCCAGGAAGGGACTTCCATGCTCCACCCGACAATAGAATGGCTAAGACAAAGCTCTCTTCATCCATTAACCCACGTGCAATATTCCAAGCATGAATGTGGGATCTCATAAAACACATCAATCCAAAACCATCCATGGCTTCTAAAGGCCAACCACCTCAACCCATCAAACAATGATTTCATCTCATGGTTAGACATCACAAAACCATCATCAGATTGGTCTCTACTCAAGCCTTCCAAGGCTCCATAGCATTTGTTCCAACCAAGGTTTCCAAGACCAATAACTCAACCCATTGCTACTGCCGAGCTTCCAGAGCATTTGTCCAACCAAGGCTTCTAGGACTAGTAACTCAACCCACCAAGGGCTTCCAGAGCATTTGTCCAACCAAGGTTTCCAGGAATAGTAAATCAACCCAAGTTGTTATAGGGCTTCAAGGAACTAATAACTCAACTTAAGCTAAAGGAAACATGAGATCCAGCAAAAAATAAAAAATAAAAAAAATCCACAATACCATGGTTATCCAGGAAATGGAAAGGCTAGGAAGACCCCCTATCAATCCAAGAAATCCTCCATGCTAGTGACATATCATGACAAATAATCCACATGCATATGCCATGCATGCCAAAACTAGTGAGGTAAAAATACATGCAACTCAGTACCTACAAGAAATATACGTTATAGTTGTTGATCCCGATGCCCTCTTGTGCTTTCCTTCCTTTCCATTTCGTTCTTGCTGCAAAAATCCAAGTATGCCACACCCTCCAAGAGTGCTCCAAGAAACATTTACATGTCCAATAATGAGAGAGACAGAATAATGAGAGAGCTCGAAAACTAAAGTGACCAAAGTCTATGTACTGATCCTCAAAAGCCCTTTTATGAATGAGGCCTCTATTTTCTTCATTTTCAATTATTTTCCTTCATTTTCCTCCTCACATGCAACCTGTTACCTTTCACCTACATTTTATCCTAATTTCCATTATTTCCATAAGTAAAT
The DNA here is from genome assembly GCA_000404065.3 of Pinus taeda. Lineage (NCBI taxonomy): Eukaryota > Viridiplantae > Streptophyta > Pinopsida > Pinales > Pinaceae > Pinus > Pinus taeda. The sequence goes on from APFE030271997.1 coordinate 75,319, forward strand.
GTGCCAAAAATGCCATTTTTCCTTTCCAAAGCCTTAGCCATTTCCTTTGCCAATTTCCTTAGCTATATTAACCAAAATGAACACCCACACTAGGATGTCTCACCCAACATTTAGATTGGAATAAGTGTCCCATCAACCGTTTTTATTATTTTTCCTTTATTAATTTTATTACATGGAATTTTCACGAGGGTTGCTACACCATTACCATCACCCTACCATCATCCTACCATAAATCTCCATCAATGCCATCACATGCCAACACATACTGACACACACCATGGTCCATCAATCTACATCATCATGAGGTTGAAATAAGTGCATGACCTCAAGAATTTACATCAATCCCAACACAGCCATATCATTACCAATACATCAATTCCAACCAATAGGACCACCAAGTCAAACATTCATCACACATGCATATGACAAGTATGACCATGACCTTGTTGACATTAATGACAACACAACAATCCCAACAACTAGATTCTTGGATTGTCAATAGGTAAAAGCAGAATGTAAGTATCTAGGTCGTTTACTATAGCCAATTCTGATTCCAGAACAGAAATGGGAGGTCATTTGCATGGATTTTAGTATAGGTTTGTTGAAGACCTCTACATAACATGATTCTATAATGTATGTGGTGGAAAGGTTGACTAAGGTAGCTGACTTCATTCCAATGAAGTCTAATTATTTAACGAGTGAGGTAACATAGGTCTTCATCAAGGAGACAGTGAGGTGTAATGGTATTCTGAGGATGATTGTATCATATAGAGATGCTAAGTTCACTTCCAATTTCAAGAAAAAGTTATTTTCAAGTTTTAGTATAGAGTTGGCCTTCAGTACAACTTATCATCCATATATAGATGGACAAACACAGAGGGTAAACAATATTTTGGAGGACATGATGAGGATGTATGTTATGCATTAGTAGTGGAAGTGGGAAGGGTATCTTCCACTGATTGAGTTTTCTTACAACAATGGGTATCAGGAGCCACTAAGGATGATTATGTTTGAGGAATTTTATGGGTGGAGTTGTAATACTACCATCAGGTGGAGTGATCCAGTGGAAAGGGTATTGATAGGAACGTATATGTTTGCATAAATGGAACTGGAAATCTAGGTTATCAAGAATAATTTAAAGGCAACAAAGGATAGATAGAAGATTTATGCATATTAGCACAGGGCGTTTAAGGAGTTTCAGGTTGTGGAGCATGTGTACTTACGCATCAAGCCTAAGAAAATATCCTTGAGGATTGGGTCATGTGTGAAGCTCGCACCTCAGTATTGCGAGCCTTTCGAGATCCTTGAGAGGATTGGACCAATGGCATATAGACTTGCACTGCCTCCGACGGTGAAATCCATGATGTTTTCCATTTTTTATTTCTTAAACGATATGTGAAATATGTTGATCATGTGATTCATTGGTTTGTATTGGAGGTGGAACTAGAAGGATAATTCCACCCAAAACCTTAGTTCATTTTGCAAAGAAATATTCTCATGCTCCGGAATCGAGAGCAGGTTAAAGTTCAATGGCATCACTTTGGGCCCAATGAAGCTACATGGGAGATGGCTGATCTGATGTGGGTTATGTATCCTTCATTGTTTTCCAGTGAGGAAAAGATATTTTGGTATATGCATATATGTATATGGATGTAAATACTATAATGAGTTGTGTTAGAAAGCTCTAATAAGCGATATGGTTGTTATGTTTCCATGTTGTCATGTTTTTTGTGCTTTTCAGTGGGTTGTTAATTGTAAATACTGCATCGAGCTAATCTATAAATATCCATGGGTAGTATTTTTTGGTTTTCAATGGTTTTACTAGTTGTAGGTGTCATTGAACATCGAGGATGGTGTTCCCCTAAATGGGAGGGGTCTGTAACAGCCTCAGGTTAAAATTTCATGTAATAAAGTCAATAAAGGAAAAATAAGACCAAGGTCATGAGACGCGTACTCCAAGATAAATGTTGAGCAAAACATTCTACTGGGTGTTCATTTGGTTTATTATAGCTAAGCCAAATTGGAAGAGGAAATGTAAAAGGCATTGAAAATGAAAAGAGGCATTTATTTACAATTATATATGAAAATAATGGAAAATAGTAGAAAAGGAAGGTGAAAGGTCGCAAGTTGCATGTGAGGTCACATATTTTGTCAATTCAGTTTTGGAGCTCTCTCTCTCTCTCTCTCTCTCTCTCTCTCTCTCTCTCTCTCATACTCTTGCACACTTAGAGCATTCTTGGAGCACTATAGCATTGGAGAAAGGAAGGAAGGGAAGGGTAATAAAGGAAAGGAAATCAAGGCTCAAGCAAGGAAGAGGTTGGATCAAGCAGCTTTAGTAGGAATAATTGTAGGTAATAAGGTGCATGTATTATTTCCTTGGTACTTTTGGAATGCATACTACATGAATGTGTGTATTTGGTTTTCTTGTTGTCATTGGCATGGGTTTCCTAGCTGTGATAGTGGTTCTCAGCCATTCCTTGTGATTTATCGATAGCCCTTATGTGATGGAGTTCTTTTACTTGGTTGAATTTGATTGTTGGATGGTTTTGAAACTAAGTGGGGTGGTCTCAGGAAAATTCCCAAAGGCCTAGGAATCCCTTGACCGGTAATGGAGCGATACACGATAAAGCCTGAGTGTGGAGATAAGAAAATCCCTCACAGTTTATGTAGCTTGTAACCATGTACAGAAATTACCTACATATGAATTCTAAAACATAGAAAATAAACAATGCTAGAGCATAACACATAAAACACATATACACAGAGATTTTCCCCTGGATCCCAAAATCGGGACTACCAACTTGATTTGGCATTATGTTACTTTCAATGTTACAATACATATTTATACATGCTAAAGCATCCAATACCATGGACCAAAAACCATCACGTCCAAAACCATGTGCACAAAATCATGCACAAAACCATAGGTAGGTCCACCCAAACCCCCTGTGACTCCCCTCGCTACGCAATTGGCACAAGAAAGGGGGGGGCTCTGCCCCCCTTCTAACCCCTGGTTAACTACATGGGCTAGTCGTGGAAAGAATATAACACAACCCAAAATTCTCCCACTTGTTGTTTTATTTCCACAGGGGGCCACAAGAGAGCTTAGTCATTTATCTAGTCCTGCAATGCCCATTGTTTCTCTACACCAAGAGAACTTCTCAAAGCTCACAGATTTTGTCAATGCATCTACA
>APFE030272000.1:0-10539 GCA_000404065.3 Pinus taeda
TACAATGGTAAATGGCATCCTCGAACTCAAGGAAGATCATGAAGGAGTATGTTAGGGATGTGCATTAGGTAAAAATACTAAGAGACCATTTGAAATCAGTGCTTCGAGGTCAAAAGAAATATTGGATCTCATTATTTTCGATGCCTATGGTCCTATGATTCTAAAGCCTTGGAGGTCATCTAGATTCTATACTATGTAACATTCATTGATGACCATTCAAGGAAAACTTGGGTTTATTTGATGAAATCCAAGGATGAAGTATTCGTCAAATTTAAGGAATTCAAAGCTGAAGTAGAGAACCTTATAGAAAGGAGAATCAAGATATTAAGGTCTGATAATGGAGGAGAATATACATCAAAGGAAATCATAGCCTTCTGTAAGAAATATGGGATTAAGAGGGAATTGATAGTCCCATAAAATCCCAAACAAAATGGAGTTGTAGTATGGAAGAATTGATCTATTGAAGAAAGAGTAAAATCCATGTTACATGATCAAGATTCGCCGAAATTTCTGTGGGGTGAAGCTACTAAGACAACTATATATATTCAAAATCGAAGTCCCCACAGGTCACTAGATAACATGACTCTCGAAGAAGCATTCATTGGGAATAAACCAAGCATGGACCATCTCCTAATTTTTGGTTGTCCTGTCTATATTCATATACTGAAGGAGAAGAGAAAGAAATTGGATCCTTCAGGCATGAAGGGAACATTTGTTGGCTACGTTAATTCTTCTAAGGCCTATAGGATCTACATAAAGGAAGGAGTTAGTTGAGATGTGATATTTGATGAAAGTATTACATTTAAGAAATCAAAGGATCTTCTGATGGACTCTGATGATGAACTTCCTATATTTGAAGAGGAAGGCACTAGGGAGGAAGAATAATCAAATCATGAAGAAGGTCCCAGTGAACCCGTGCAACCTATGGTCATCCCTGAAACTAGAAAGACCTAACTGGTTGAAATCTAGTTTTTTAGATGCAGAGGGACATGGAGCAACCAAGGGCACATTCAGGGAAAGTAAGAAGCCCAAAAATATTTTGGGTATGCAACATATATGACAAAACTAATAGAAGCAAAGCCATCCACCTTTGAAGAAGTTGTCAATCATCAAGAATGGAATGATGCCATGGATGAAGAGTATCAATCGATAATGGAAAAATGGAGTTTGGGAGATCGTACCTAGGCCTGAAGACAAATTTGTGGTGACTTCCAAATGGCTTTACAAGATTAAACATGCGGCAAGTGGAAGTGTTGACAAGTATAAGGAAAGATTTGTGGCTAGGGGTTTCTCTCGACAAGAAGGTATCGATTATACAACAAGGCATACAACTATACATTCACTGGTCTCTTTGGTAGTATCGAAGGGATAGAATATTCATCAAATGGATGTCAAAACTGAATTCCTAAATGGCACGATTAATGAAGAAGTCTATATAGAGAAACCCTTGGGATTTGAAGTCAAAGATAGAGAGGCTTATGTCTGTAGGTTGAAGAAGCATTATATGACCTTAAGCAAGCACCAAGGGCATGGTATGCAAGGATGGATCCATACCTACAAAGATTGGGCTTCACAAAGAGTTCTACTTATTTGAATCTCTATATCAAGGTTGTGAAGGATGAGCCTATAATCATTCTTCTATATGTGGATGATCTTCTCTTAACAAGTGTGGAAGGTCGAATCCAAGAATGTAAGAAGCAACTAGTAGCAAAATTCAACATGAAGGATCTAGGGTTGGTGCACTACTATTTGGGACAAGAAGTTTGGCGGGGACCTGATGAGATTTATCTAGGTCAAGGAAAGTATGTGATCGCGATGCTGAGAGGTTTGACATGATGGATTGCAAACCTATGACAACCGCCATGATCACAAACTTGAAGAGGCTAAGGAGTTTTGAATCGAGTCTTGTGAATACTCGACCACACATATGTTTTGCATTGAATGTTCTCAGTCAGTTCCGAGTTGAGCCGAAGCATGATCATTGGATAGCAGCCAAGCATATACTGAGATTTCTACAAGGAACAACCAACTACTTCCTGAAATATGATAAGGGGAATGATGTCCACTTGATTGGATATACAGATTATGACTGGGGAGGCAGTGAGCAGGATGGAAGAAGCACTACATGAGGATGTTTTAGTTTGGGATCCTCCATGGTCTCTAGATGAGCAAAAAGCAAGAATCAATTGCTTTAAGTAGTGTTGAGGCTGAATATATTGAAGCTTGTGAAGCAAGCAGGGAAGTTGTTTGGTTGAGGGAGTTGTTGTCTGACTTGTTTGAAGGACCAATGGACCCTACAATGATACATTGTGATAATACCAGTGGTATAAGGTTGTCAGAAGACCCAATGTTTCATGGAAAGACAAAGCATATAAATAACAAGTATCACCACATTCGGAAGCTAGTACAAGATGGTGTATTGCAACTACGGTTTATCTCCACCAATGAGCAGGTAGTTGATATATTGACAAAATCTCTTCCTAATATGAAGCTTTTGTATTTGAGAGACAAGCTTGGTCTCGTTGATATATCCTCCCTAGTTGAGAGGGAGAGATAGGCACATCATTCTTGTCTTCACTTGGGAAGAAAGAATGGAGGATTGGGTAAGCATCTGACATCCGATAATCTTTAAGGATGAGGTAGGGCATCCAAGATAAGAGTAGTCATATAGGACCGGTATTCTTTGAGGATTGGCTATCCAAGATAAGAATAGTACTGGCAGGACATACTCTGTGAACACCCGGGTGGGGTATGTGCCTTGAGAGACAATGATGATGGTGTCTATAAATCATTGGTCTTGCCAGCATTTTGCTCTCTTCTTGTGGAGAGATAGAATTGTTAGTCAAGGCCTTGCTATGTGACAATGTTGGTTGTTATGATGCTAAACATATGGGTTACCAATTTGACTCTTCTTATGAGATCTTTTTAGATTGAGAATGTCCATTTACCATTTATGAATAGCTCCCTAGTTAAGAGGGAGTGTTGAAAAATGTGTAACTAAGTTCGGTCTTCATAAATATGAAATGTACTTTTGATTCTTGTATATTGTAAATTGAAAGAAAAATTATTATTTCTTAGAGCATGGGTTTCATGCCCAAGGTCTTTTATTTTAGAGGTCAAGCATCCATTGAGTTCTTCTAGGGTTTCTCCTAGGTCAAGAAGTCAAAAGAGTCATTGTTTGAAGACCCCATCGGGCACATTGTAACTTGTAAAGAGAATTATTTTTGTATTTAAAAGTGTCACAATACCCTTCAAGACCAAGACTACCCGGCAACTAAGAAGTCGACCTAATTTGAGGAGCATCGTCCACCTTAGAAGCCTATATAAAGGAGGGAACTCGACCTCCTTTGGACACACTCACACTTCTCATCATCCAAGCGCAGGAGAAGCACAAGAAGGCTAGCGAAGAAGGAGAAGGACAAAGAAAAAAGGTTTATGGGCTAATTCTCTCTCACACGTGCGAAGAAGGAAGGCTAGGGTTTGCTGCTTCAAGGTCGAAATTTTCTAATAGTTGGAAGAGGATCAAAATTATTGGAAGAAGGGCCTAATAGGTCACCTACTAGCCTAGATAAGGAATCAAGGCAAGCGAAGTTGTTGGGAAGCCTTGGAAGGCTAAATTTTGCTCACACATGTGGATGTAGTAGTAGTGGCAGGGGGGCAGGAATTCCAAACCTTAATGGAGGCCGAAATTCTGTAGTTGGGGGTCGAAGTTGTGCTGCTAGAAGAGATTTGACTGGGTTTGACTTGGACAAAGGAAGCACATCACCAGGAAAGGCCAAACTTGCTCTTGGAAGGGTACTGGTCTTGGTCTAGAGGTCTTGGAATTCTTTAATTGAGGAATGTATAAGAAGAGGAGATTTACGGGTTTTCCTCTCAAGTGGAGAGGTTTTGGCCCTGGCTTGCAGCCTATATTCTGTGTTCTTGTGTACTGTTGTTCTTCTTGTTTTGGTAACTGTTTGATGATAAGAACGAACATAATAATAAGAGAAGAAGCTAAGAAGTAAGAAAAAGTAAAAAATATCACAAGCAATTATCAAAAAAAGAGAAATCATCCTAACTACTGACCTATAGATTTCTCAACAAGTCCAAAGATAAAATTCACTGACTAAAAATCCCTAGTCGGTTCTAGAACCCAGACTGAGTTCATCAATTGGTATATAACCGTGAATCATTGAATTATCCTCTTGAATGAATGACTGGGTAACCAACTCCCCCCTTCTATAAACATATTTCTCCTTTATTATATTTTTTTATTATATTATTAGAATATTACCTTTCATCTCGAAGCCTTTTTTCATGTCATGGATTCATGGGTTCCCCATACTCCTTTGCCTAGGTTCACATGCACCCATTATGTGTTTATTAATATTCATAAATTAAACATCTTTACCACACTAGGCCTCTCAACGTCATAGCATTTAAAACCATAATGATGCGGACACACCGATTCCAACACATAGACAAACATACACATTGGCCTACCGCCCCAAAAACAACTTTCGGCTCACCAACGTAATTAATTATGTCTCGGCGCACTAGCCTAATAATCACAGGCCTAACATGTACATTCATACAAAGGCATACCGACCTCACGAGTCTCACGCTCACTCATTGTAATCATGGTTATTACATTACTCATTCGAGGGTGGAACTAGGGGTGTTACATTATTTAGAGAAAAATGAATTCACTTTTATATTTTCGAAATTTAAAATTTCCCTTTTTCATAAGTTTCATTCTTACATGATTTGACTTAAATCTCAAGTCTGGATTTATTTTACTTAATTGTTAGGCTTTTTATATTAAATAATTATGAGATTGCAGAGCTCCTTGAAATCAATGCTTTGCAATTCATTGTATTCCATGTTGGAGGTGAGAGATTGCAGTGTTGTTCAAATTGCAAAGTTTGCTACAACCGATGCTCCATAGTACAATTCTCTAGCAATTGTGGGTGTGTCAATTCTCTAACAATTTGTGATACTTGGTAGCACATTTAGTGATGTTCCTCAACCACCTCACAATGTGACCATCAACTGAACTGTGAGTAAGTTCTAGTGTTATCCCAGGCGTCTAAGGCATATCCAAAGCCATAAGCAAAGGAAAAGGCACTAGACTCGACATTCCTTCCCGTTCCACCTATTTTCCCGGTGGAAGCATCCAGTACAATTCTTTAGTTTCCCAACATCTGATGCAACCTAGGTATGCTCTGGCTTCCACTTGGCACTGAGACATGCACATCTACAACAATAGCTATGATGACTACATATGCTTAAGGCGAGGGAACAACCTCTAGCTACTGCGAGAAGAAGCATAATTTAAGATTCACTTGGAAAAAACAAATGAGAGTGCTATTTTTAATGTGGTGATTATTACTGAAGCAACAATCGACCTAAGTTTTTTTCTTCGTAATTGCAATTGCATTTACCAAGGCCATTGCCGGAAAGAGAGTGAGAAGAGTTATACCACTTAATATAGATTCCCAAACCCAGACTGAGACAAATGTTAATGATAGACAAAAGGTTGGGAAGGGGTAGGATGTGAAGAGGAAGGAGATTTCAGAACAAGAGGAACCAAAGGGGGAGGACTAGAGTTTACTACTAGATGGATAGGGTGGCTATGGATACTACTTACCACAACTAGTTATGCATGTAATGACGTGGATCAAGGCGACCACATTGAATTGCCACATCAATCACATCACATGACCGATATACATAATATGACAATATAGGTACACGACATGACATTTATGCACAATGATGGGTAATAAAAGGATTAAATACTTCTGAAATTGAATCAACAAGCTCGCATCATCTTGATAAAAAACATTGCTATTGATGAATTTGCTCAACATGTGGCAGAAACACGACAGAGTAGTACAAAGGGAGTGGTAGGGTCTTTTCTCCTTTGATGGAAATAAAAAATCTCATTCATGTGGGAAGGTATCTAACTCGACGGATAGTAGATCGTAGTTGGTTTTCCTGCTTAAGAGTGGTAGGTTCCACTATTGAGAGGATTTCACTAAAAATGCCAAGCATTTATAGAGGGTAGACACCTTAGGAGAGAATCCTTATGGGTGCAATGGTGGAACAAAGACATAGGTAGAGCAGGACAAAGGGACAGGAATTGGAGCACATAACATGTTTCTATTCAAAGAACTAAAAGCTTCCATTTTGAAATCCATAATAGGGGTTCGATATACTACATGAATGGATGGAGTTGAAAATCCTTAATAAGGGTCGTAACCTAGGCCAACATCCCATCTTGGTCCAACTTCCCTTCATTCATTTCCACATGCTTCGAAGTATTCCTTCATGGACCTTGTCTTTCTTTAGTTTTCATTTCAATAATGAATATTTTTTGGCATGCAAGTTTCAAGTTTTCGAAGAACCACTATAGTGTGGTTCTCCTAACATAATTCTTTTGACGTTGTATATTCCTCAGTGAACATGATTAACCTCAATAAATATTGCCCAAAAGAGAGTGTCTTCATGCAAAAATTAGTTAATAGGGCCCCTTTAATAACGAAGGCCCTTGCCAAGCCCTAGATTAGTATAAGGTTGGCTAAAATACCCCCTTATCCCTGCTTCTTCAAATAGGTTTGCCTGGTTGGCTGGTCTGGATTGGAGCATGGTTGGGTATGGGGGGATGAGGCCTTGCCAAGACTTTTTGTCTTTAATGTTGCAATGATTAACATATCGGGTATGCTTTCCACTTTGGGTCTTTAACGAAGCACTGCCTTGCCTAACTGACAAAGTCATTTCCCGACCTTATTGTAATGCTATAATGATTTACATATCGAGAATTCTTTGCTCTTTGGGTATTGGGCACCAACTCCAGTTTGCTCAGGGTTGAGCCATAATGGCTATGCACTATGAGCCTTTGAGGGTGGAAAGTGAGGCCCAAAACAATGCTTTCAATGAGGATGGTGATGACAGTCAATTCTATTATAGATTCTCCTCATAGGGTTTCTAATCCACTAGTAGGGAAAGTAGAGTTAGTATAGCAGGAACAATTCCATAAGGAGTAGTTGCATACCTAGCAATAGTTCTAGTTTACCTATAAGCAACAACACTAGCAACGATGGTGATATAAGGATCATTAGCTACAAAACTATCGACACCTAAGGCAGTCGCAGGAAAAACAAAGGATGTTGAGATAGATGCATATTGAGATAAATATAGAGCTATCAATTCCAAGTACAATAGTAGTAGAATAGGTAGGTTTATTTTTGTATGGTTGATAAAGTTGGTTGCATGGCATGATTTTCCATAACAACAATACACTTGGCACCTCATTACGTTTAATGCAGGACATGTCTACGTTATATATAATGTGAGACGTCACTGAAGTGGGATTCATGTGAGATGAGATGTGTGCCGAAATATGAATCAGTGCATTAGGGCAAGCAACTTCTGTAGCTTAAGTTGAGCAGCGCATCGTCTTGAGTACCTTCACCTTCCTTCCATGTCACTTCCTAGCCAATGGGGAAAATTAAAAGATTTAGGGACCTCTGATTGTACTATTATATAAGCTTCGAGGTACAGAGAAAAGGCAATATTGTATTCATCTAGATTGGATTCCCAAGTCATGCCTCTGGATTAAATCAATGGAGTATTGTTAAAATTGGCAACCAGGGAAAAACTTCATGTGGGTCATCTTATTCATGGTTGATAATATTTTTATTAGATTCCTCTCATCGAGAGGTGTAGGATTGATATAAAGATCATCCGATTCCGATAAGTATTCATGGAGATATGAATTTATTTTGATTATGGAATTATTATCAAGCCGACCTACAATTCATGTAGGCTTAGAAGCCCAATAATCGCATCTATTCAAACACCAACATTGTGTATAAATACAAGAGGACTTTTCCTCATTTGGACTCACTCATCTCTTCACATCTCTCTCTCTACTGCGCAGAAAAGAGTCTCTTCTCTACTGCACAGAAAAGGGTCTCTCTCTCACACATGTGAAGCCGGAAGCTGCCGAAACTGAAGCTGCAACTGCAGAAGTAAAGATTGTCTTGCGTGGACTAGAAGATCTCCTCATTTGAACTGCGCTATAGGTTCATCTGAACCTCCTTTGAAAGCCACAACTTTTGGTGGTGGAATCAAGTCAATCCGACAGACGGTTTGCAAGATATCGACTGCCCTAGTTTGAAGCCGGAAGCTGCCGAAACTGAAGCTTCAACTGCAGAAGTAAAGATTGACCTGCGTGGACTAGAAGCTCTCTTCATCTGAACTGCGCTGTAGGTTCATCTAAACCTCCTCTGGAAGCCGCAACTCTTGGTGGTGGAATCATGCCGATCCGATGGTTGGTTTGTGAGATATCGCCTGCCCTGGTTTGATGATGAAGCTGCTAATGTTGATGATGATGATCTAGGGTTTGCTACTGTTGATATAAATCAGATTTATTGTACTATTTCTCTCTATTGAATTATTGAAGATAAAAGAAGATTTGATCAAAGGGTTTCCCCACACATTGTGGGGTTTGTCCCTGGCTAGCTGCCACATCTTGTTTCTCTTGTCTTGGCTTGTTTTCTGTCGATCGTTTAATGTTCTATTTGCACTTTACTTTATGTACATGTGATTGCTAATCTGTGGAATATAATAAGAAAAAGAAGTAAACTGTTATAAGCATAGAACATACCATAACTTAACATGGTATCAGAGCTGAGGTAAAGACAAAGCCCGAGCAAGAGCAAGAGCAATCACCGAAGAGAAGATTGGCGGGGCTATCCTAAAAGAACTATGGGGTCCTCAACACTCTGCCGAAGGCAAGCTTCGTAAGAAAAATGACTATCACAGATGGAAGATGTCTATCAATCTAACCCTAGAAGATTGAGGAGTGTTGGACCATGTAAGAGGCAATATTGTTGAGCCTCCATCAAATGCATCCGCTGCAGCATGGAACAAATGGAAAACCGAAGAAGTCAAAATAGAAGATCATTCGGGACTCTATCGACAAGCACTCGGTGGCCTACATCTCTGAACTGGACACCTCCAAGGAAATCTACGATAGAGTGGTGAGTTTATTTAAAATTAATGATGCAAATCAAGTTTTGTTTCTTAGAAATAAACTGAGGGAAATCAAGAAGGGTAAAGATGAGAGTATGAAAGCATACTTCTTAAGAATAATCGAGATCAAGAACGATCTCCTATCTATTGGGGAGGCTATTACTGACAGGGAAATGGCACTCACGACTCTTGGAGGATTACCATCCGAATGGTACGTGTTCAGGACTACTCTTCTTACTATAATGTAATTCCTGGTTTCGAGGAATTAATGGCCAGATGCATTCAAGAAGAAACAAGGGAAGAAGAGCAAGAAATGCCCATGCCTAAAGGTCCTCCTGTTGCCTTTTCTTCTCATGCTAAGAAAAGAAATAATTCCGGGACTAAATCAAAAGGAAAGGTTGGACCTAAGGCTGGAAGAAAATGACGATGTTACATTTGCGATAAAGTAGGTCACTATGCAAGGGAGTGCCCTGATAGAAAGGACTCACACCGGGACGATGATCAAAATCCCTCTGATGGCAATCAAAGGAATGACAAATTCAATAGCAAAGGTAAGAGGAGAGCTGGGAATCGAGAAAGAGGACAATCATTCAAGAAGGCTAGAAATTCCAGGATGTATTAAATGCACCTGACCTCAAAAAGAAACTAGTGTCCATCTCGGCAATGGAAGACAAAGGCTACAAGGTAACCTTTAGCAATGGCAAGGTACGTATATGCAAAAATAATGTTAAAGATGCCTTTACTCTTGGGTTTAATGTTGATTCATTATATCAGGTCGATGGAAGTACGCTAGGTGTCATGTCTTATGACACATCTCTTCAGTCCGAATTTTAGCATCGAAGGTTTGCCCCCCTTCATTATAAAGCTATACTCGGTGTAAGATAAATGGTGACAGGGATGCCTGAATTCCGAGTAGAGAAAGAAGGTGTATGTCTAGGATGTGCCGAAGGAAAGCTCAAAAGGGTACCATTCCCCTCAAGCCAAAGCAAGACCTCCGATATATTATAGTTGGTTCACTCAGGCATACCTGAGGTTGGCATTAAGAGGGAGACTACTACACCACATACTCATGAGCAGAATGGTGTGGCGGGAAGGAAGAACCGCACGATTGTGGAAACTGTCTGGGCCATGCTACATGATCAAAGACTTCCGAAGTTTCTATGGGCTAAAACTGCAAACACCGTCGTATATGTACAAAATAAATGCCCTCATCAAGCATTGGGTTCCAAGGCTCTTGAAGAAATGCTCACCTTCGGTCAAAGGGAAGTTGTGATTAGTCATGATGTCACGATGTCACCTTTGACGAAGATGTGGCTCTCAGCAAGGTGGACAATATTTCGACTTTGGCTCTCAAGAAGCTGACACCAAGGAACCGAAAGAAAAGGATGATGAATCAATGCCTGATGTAGAAGAACCCATGGATTCGATTGATCCTCATCCACATGAGCCTTCCTCTTCTAGGAAGAGGCCTTCATGGCTCAGGGGGATACTTAACGATGCTGAAGGACATGCTGCACC
>APFE030272003.1:0-26689 GCA_000404065.3 Pinus taeda
CCAAATTAGTTTTTTCAGTTGGGAAACAGATGGGCCATAAGCAATAGGAGGTGAGTAGCAAGTAAAACCCATGAACTCTACCCGAAATTAAGGAAATTTAATTTTTTTAAGTGTTTTAACATATGTACGTGGGTTGGATATATGCTAACCCGCGTATACACACTTTTATCATAGGGAAAAGTAGTGTATAGGGAATAAAACATTGTTTTTTAGATTTTGGACCAACTCTAGAAGGAAGGGTTTCCCTAGGCCATAATCATAACATCAGATCTACCAAGAGTGGTAAATGGCGTTATAACATGGGGATCAATAGGTCTAATGAAATCCATGCCCCACTTCTCAAATGGCTCTAGATTCACTTGAGGTTGTATGGGAACTTCATCCCTGTGTGTGGGTTTACCCATCCTTTAGCACTGATAACATTGGTGGTGTACCTCCTTTCATCCTAATGTAAAGTGATTCAATAATAACTTGATTGTAGAACTTTTAAGGTTTTCATATTAGCAGCAAAGTGACCCCCATAGGTTCCATCATGGCATGCTAAGAGAATTTCAAATACCTACTCTTCCTTCACACATATCCTTAGGATATGATCTAGCCCCAATCTGAAAAGGTTTCCCCCAATCCAAGTGAACAAGGAACTTTTCCTAACAATGTTTCTCTTCTCCTTGGAGGATAGATTCAGAGGGAACCTCCAAGCAACCAAGTGGTTGACTATATCAGCAAACCAAGGAGAAAGCATCGATATGGCGAATAGTTGTTCATATGGAAGTTTATCTACCACCATTTCTTCCTTTCCTACAAACAGAGTTATTCTTGACAAGAAATCTACAACCACATTCTCTTTCCCTAGTTTATCAATAATAGTCAAATCAAATTGTTGTAACAATAACAACCATTGACATCAAGTTTATTCATTAAATACTTAATGATTGCATGATCATTGTGAATAAAAGTTGGATAACCAATGATATAATTCCTAAACGTGTTCATAGAATTCACCACTGCCAAGAGTTCCTTTTTAGTGACAATATAATTTAACTCAACTTTGGAAATGTTTTCACTGATGAAATAGATAGCATAAGGAAATTTGTCTTCCACTTGTTCTAAGTCTTCCCCTAGATCTTTATATGATGCATCTATGTGTATATGGAAAGGTAATTCCCAGTTGGAACCCCTAAGGATGGGTGCAGTGGCATGCTTTTCTTTCAGTACTTTAAAGGCTTCCTAACAATCTATCCAAAAAAAATCTGAATCTTTAGCCAACAATCCAAACAAGGGTGAAGCTAGCTTAGTAAAGTATTTAATATGCCTTCTATAATACCCATCTAATCCAAGGAAACTCCTGACATCTCTTTTCTCTTTAGAGATAGGGAACCTTTTAATGATGGAAATTTTGTTTTGATCAACCTGTATCACTTCCTTGGATATAGAATGGCCAAGGACAGTCCCTACATTCATCAAGAATTCACATTTCTCAAGACTCAATGAAATATTCATTTCAATGCATTTATTTAATACTTTGCATAGATTAGAAAGAGATTACTTTGAGTCACATCCATAAGGAGTGAAATCATCCATGTATATCTCAACGGAGTCGTGAACAAGTTCACCAAAGATACTTATAAATTCCATCTGGAAAGTAGCAAGGGCATTTCACAGACTGAATGGGAGGACTCTATAGGAAAATGTACCCAAAGGAAATGTAAATATGGTCCTATCTTGGTCTTTAGGCCTAATATGGATTTGGTTGTATCCACTAAATTCATTTAGGAAGGAGAATAATTTATTTCCTACAAGGCCATCTAGGACTTGCTCAATGAAGGGAAACGTAAAATGGTCCTTATTTATATCCTTTTTAAGTTCTTGGTAATCAACACAAATCCTCCACTTCCCTTTTTTCTTGGGGAATAATACAAGAGGTGTGTTAGAAAATTATATATTACGGAGCAATGGAACACATAAAATATTGCAGAAATATAAACACAGAAAACGCACAAAACAAGAGAGACACAGATATACGTGGTTCACCCAGTTTGGGCTACGTCCACCTCGAACAGCCAGTCCTTCCTTTCTATTATCCAGCAAAATGAAGAGACACAACCTACAGCAAAGCCGCTGTAATATCCTCTGTTTTCTCTCACAGTCTCACCTCTCTGTTTCCCGCTCACACACAGAGTACACATCTATATCGCCGCCTCAAATACAATACCCTCATACAAAGAGAGGGGTTGCCTTCTAGGGCAAAAAACCCTAAACTAAACATAAGTTCTACCGTCAGATCATCCGCCTAATGAACGGCTCAGATTGACTAGAAAGTACTATACTTTTACAAGGCAAATTTACATCTGTTTTTAGCTTCAGGGGACCGCTGGCCCCTGGACCCCCCAGCCGGGGGGGATCGGCCCCCCCGGACCCCCGCGGGGGGGACAAGTCCCCCCCGTACCCCCCCGCGTGGAGGGGTGTACAAAACTTCCTGGGGTATACATCCCGCTGAAACAAAGACCTCTAAACAATCATGCTCCACACACAACAAGGTGACACCCACTCACTATCTAAAATGGGATATATGAACCTTGCATCCAACATCTGTGTAACTCTTCTTTCACAATGTCCTTGATATTTGGGTTCATTCTTCTTTGGGGTTGTCACATAGGTTTTCATCCCTCTTTGATTTAAATATGATGAGTATAGAATAAGGGGTGTACATCTTTCATTTCCTTATAATCACAAGTAAAGGCATCCAGGTGTTTCCTCAGCACACTGCATAACTGCTCTTCCTGCTCGGTGAAGAGAGAGAGGTTGATCTTTAGAATCTTAGATGGGACAATCTCCACACTCTTAGCATGTTATCGGCTAGAGTTAACATAGCACAAATTATTCCAAGGACTACTGTCGGATTGTTTCATCAATTCCTCAACTAGTATGGCAATGTGTGGTTGATTCTGTAAGATGTGGTCAATAAGGTCATTTTCATCAAGCTTCCCCCCTCTTATAATAGTGCCTAGAGTGTAGACTGGGTAGAGGGATGTTTGATCAAATTATTCGTCTTCCTCCTCCTCTAACCATAAGGGAAAATCATGCTCCACAAAAGGTTGATCAAGGGGATACAGCACAAGTTTTTTTTATAGATGTCCATTCTTAATAATCATGTTCCCAACCCTACAACTAATGTAGGTATCAGCAATGGCCAGCCAAGGTCTCCCTAGGATGAGAGGATAACCATTAAACTTGGTTTTGGAATGGAGAACTAGGAAATCAATTGGATACTCTCAGGAGTCAATGGAGACCATGACATCCTCAATAACTCCTCATCTTCAAGTTACAACATTGTAGTGGTCTTCCTTAAAGCCCCTTGGAGGTTGAGCTTCAACATGGCTTCCCTGGTCATTACATTGATTGTAGCACCAAGATCAATCAAGGTATTAGGGACCATAATTCCATCAATGTGCACATCCACTAATGGGTACCAGGATCCAAGTATTTTGAAGGTATCACCCTCCCAAGCATCATATCAGCTAGTTTTCCAACAACATTGATTGTGGGTTTATCTCTTCTTATTTTCTCAAGCCTTTTGAAACATTCCTCTTTGATAACCTTGTTGTAAATGGGAACATCTTTGATGGCCTGGAGAAGGGGTATCTTGACACACAAGTTCTTCAATTCTCCCAGAAGTGAAACCTCTTCTAGGGTGTGTTGTTTAGGGTAGAACAACCTTGCAGGATAAGAAGGTGCAATGACTTAAGGGACACTCTCTTCCTTCTCTTATGAAATACCTTCAGGTGCAAAAGGTGGGTGATTATTTGGGAGAACCTTCCCAAACCTAAGGTTGATCTCTTGGATTTCCACAACATAAGCAGGATAATATATCTCCCCACTGTAAACTTATTGTTCCTTCTTATTATTTGGGTTTGGATTGTTTTGAGTAGGCATTTGAGGTTGCTTAGGTGGATTTTGGTGAGGAGGTTTTGGTTGAGGTTGATGTGGAGGGAGTAAACCATGAGGTTAGGCGGTTTGAGACCTCATCCTAGTGATGGTTTGCCCCATTGGGAAGGTAGGGGTGGATATGGATGAAAAGGAGGGTTGATAGGTTGAGGAGGATATTGAGGAGTATAAGACGAAGTAGGAGGTGTGGACCATGATGGATGAGTGGAATGGTACCAAGGCTAGAAAGGTGCATTTTGATTTGAATTGTAGTGAGGATAATTTACACCTTGCATGCCTTGTTGATATGGTCGAGGACCTGGGGGTCTCCTTTGGCTAATGAAGCACAACTACTCTAACCCACCTTTTACTCTTCCTTGGTATACAGCCTTTAGGTTTGGTAGAGAGGGACATTTATCCATTGCATGATTCTCTTCACAGATTAAGGATGCAAGAAATACAAGCAGAGCCCAATGACATTCAGAGAAGGATCAATCAAACTATTCACTTGCAGCAAACGAGAGAAGAGGTTTATCACAGAACTCAGGTGTTACAAGATAAACTCAAGAAGATCTTTGATAAAAGAACAAAAGGTGAAGACTTTTTCATAGGAAATAAAGCACTAAAATGGGACTCCAGGAGAGAAGATAAAGGGAAACATGGGAAATTTGATTTTCTTTGGAAAGGACCATTTGTGATTCAAGTTGTACAAGGTAACAACACCAATTTTCTTAAGAGTTTGGATGGCACAGATACTGAAGAAGGCCCAGTCAATGGGAGAATGCTCAAACATTATTTTGAGCCCATTTGATGAACACAACATGGCTATATATTGTACATAGATATTTGTATTTTCAGCATTTTTCATTTACGGCAGTTAGATAGAGAACCAAATGCAGCAAATTTTGAAGAAAAGTCAAGGAATTACACCAAGTTTGGTGTATGTTTTAAATTTCCACAAGAAACCAGAGGAAAGTCTTGGGAAGTATGAAGATGATGATAAGCACTCAGAGAAGCCAGCAAGAAGCAAAGCTATAATTTTTACACAGATCAGCTTAAAAAGTACTGCATACAAGCTACAAAGATTCAGATCAAAGATCTCCAAGACAAGGAAGTTTCATAATATAGCAAGAATTGCAAATAAGGCAATCTGACCTGCTGTTCTTGGCTTTTCACCAGGAAAAGCCATCCCCAAGTGGAGCCATTGTTAGATGCCTATACCAATAGGTTTCATTTTTCATGATTTAAAGTGGAAGTGCTAAATATGTTCATCCCTGCATGTTGCAGAGGTTCCATATTTTGTATACAGACAAAGAAAATTAAAAAATGAAAAAAGGGTATGCCTTAAAAGAATAATCAAAAGGCAAGAAAATCAATTGGTCAGAAAAAATAGTGAAAACGAACCCAAAACCAAAGACCAGGAAAGTGGTCAGTCAAAATGCCACTGCTATCTTATTTGCAAATTCACCATGTGGAGGTACTACTGCTTGTCACATTTGATGGATGGCCCAACAGTTCAAACTGGACCATGCCATGTTTAAATTTGTTGTTGTAGAATAGAGAATGCATATATTCCCAAACAGTTCAAGCTTGGCAGATGAGTAGCTAGGTAGAGAATTTAAGGAGCCCAACTGCTTAATTTGGGCCCTTGGAAGAGATAAGGGTACATTTAGATAGGAGGTCAGTCAAAGGAAAAGAAGACAATCAGGGTTTGCCAGTTCAAGTGCACCCAATCCAAAGGAAGAAAAAATGTTAGGTGTATTAGGCTAGGTAGGTAGTTTGAGGTTGCAGAAACAAGGTTATCATTACTCTTTGTCTTGACAAGAAGGACTCATCTCATTTATGAATTGGCACCATGGCAGTTATTTGGTGGTACAACACTGGAAGCATGACTAACTTACCCTCTCATTCCCCCAGAAATCATTCACTAACATCCCCTCAAAGACCTTGGGATTTGCCCAAAAAGTCCAGTTTCAGTCCATTTTCATTAAATACTAAGTTGATATCTGAGTTGACTTAGTGAAAAGAAGCCACATTTCTTGTGTAAAAACGGTCATTCCATACTCTTTCATCTCTTTAACATTTGTCCATTCATTCTCATCCCATAGAAATCATATTAACATCTAACCCTATTGTATAGCTCCCTAAATCATTTCCCACCCCTATTCTACAAAAAACTATATTAAAACCCAAAAATTTTAAATATCCCCTCCAAATGGCAACTATAGCCAAACAATACAAGTCCGAGAAACATTAGGTCCATTTGGGACTCTATGTTAACCTATCCACGTTCGTTAACCCTTGGGATTTATTTAACACCCGGTTAAATAAATAACCATATTAAACCCCCCCCCCCCGCACACCAATTATACCCTATTACCCTCCACGCATTACATCTCATGTTGGATTTTGTTTAAAATTTGGTTAAACGAATAACCATAGTCCCACGCCAAACACACATTAAACCTGTAACCTAAGGTCTAAACCCACCTGAAACTATGCAAAAATCAAAGTTTATTGTACGCGTTGTTCTGCCAAACATCGCTCACATCTCCCTCCCGTCCACCATCGGATCGCCTCCCGTAGATCTGACGGCCTTCATCAATATTGGGCGCCCCTTTGTAGCGGTACATTACCAATCGATGGTCGACGGTTTCACTGTCGTACACCGAGACACTTGTCCCCTTCCTATTGCATCGGGCCGCCCCTGACACTTACCACTCCCATACCAAAGGTTGTCCGATGCAAACCACTTATCGCCCTCCCCGCTTGCCTACGTCACTGCATGACGTTGCATCCACGTCACTGCCACTACACTGTACCTGCCTCCATGTCATCCGTCCACGTCACCACCCCGCCACCGTGTCATATGCCACATCATCGTATATGTCAGCCGCCACGTCATCTGCCATACTCACTACACGACAAAAAGGACGTCATGATGATGTCATCCTAGAAAAACACAAAAAGTGCCAAAAGGTCCAAATTTGGTTAAAAAGTTGTGAAAACGATTGTTTTTCGCCTATTTCTATTTTGTTGTATTTGCAAAGAACGTGCATGCCTTTTCACTATTTCACTTCTGGAGCTGGTACTATCCACCAACCCGCTAATTTGACTACATAACTCAACTCCGCAACCCAAGTTGTGCCTGCTAAACCATCCTCGGCGCCCTGGACACAGGTATTTATCCATTCTCCAACTTGAAAGCCCTGTTTCTCAAGTTTTCTATCTAAATTGCCGAAAGAACCTGTATTTTGCTTCTAAAAGCACTCCTACCTATCGCTCACTATACTGCAAACACCATTTGAGCTACTAATTCAAAACGAACCTACCAATTTGAAGTTATTCCCTCTGCGAATGGGCCATTCCAACACACTGTGCGTTCATATTTGCCTACAAACTACAGAAATTGCCCAATCATTGAGTTAAAATACTCCAACGCCCTGTTTTTGTTGATTGTAACATGTTTCCTAAAGGGAACCCTCAGTTTCCTTTTTCCTCTGCAAACTTGTGCCCCTTCGAGAAAAATCCAATTCTATTTTCTTGACATTGTGTCCACAGAGCCTGCAATTTCAACCAATTTATGTAAAAAACCCAGTTTGAGTGCTGCAACTTTGTTGTTTACCATAAACTCTGTACAGTGAGGTTGGTTTGAAATAAAAAATCAGTTTTCATACTCCTAGCAATAGCCTCAGAGCCTAAATTCTACTTCCTATTGTTGTTTTACACCTATATTGCAATCAATACCAGCAGTATAAAATATGGAGACTCCAGTAGCCCTGAACATTTCTCCTTTGAATGCTCCACACATGGACTTAGAGTGGCTACCTTTGGCAGATAGAGACTTCCAGATCAAGGATATGATGGCCCTGAATTCTCACCTCAAAACTGTGTGCCAATTCAAAAATAATCACAGAAATAACACAGATATTCTAGGAATTTGGCAATCCAGTATGCCCATCTATTACCTCCCATCAGTCAATGTGTTTCCTGATTTCATTCATCTATGTCATGCAAACTATGACCCCACTTTGAGATCACTTCTCAGTCCAGATGGGTCAGTGTTGTTCTATATCACTCCTCAATCCATAAATGAAATGCTGAACTTTGAGCCTCCTCAACCTCTGGTTCCCCTTACAATGAAACTCTTGCTTGATCAAGGTGCAAAGCTCTCTAAGGCAGAAATATCAAGAGTTAGTTAGCTGTTTATGGATCCTCAGTGCCAGTATGATCATCCTCCTCCCTATCATCAGGCCTCATTTAATGAAACAGGCAAGCTCATGGTGGATATGATTTCCTACATTCTAGGATGCAAAACATGAGAATTTGTGGATGAGACTGTATTTCTACTCTTAACCATATTCACTCCAGGACATCCCCCTGCTATCATATATGACTATGCCACCTTCATAGCAAACAAAATACATGAACAATTCATGATGATGGAGAGAGAAAGAATGTTTAAGTACACCTCCTACATTTACCATCTGTTGTTGTACTATCACCCAGATAGTTTCAAGGTTCCTCTCAGGAGATTAGACCCAAAAGGAGAAAGGAGATCTGTCATCTATTGGACCTCAGTTTTCCATGAAGTCCACTATTCTCCATACACATATTGTGAGTTTATTGACCTATTCATCTACCCAGCTACTTGCCTATTAACGGTGACTCCTCCTACCAGACTCACTGCTGAAATGCAAAGAATCTTGCATCTTTCAAAGGGCTACAGCATTGGTGATGGGTACTTCTACCAAAATCACACAGTGATCAGAATTTATGGGTGTGATTTGTCTCCCTATAAACTGCCAAAATATGTCCCCATGAGACTTTTTCCCTTGGAGTATTTCAGGCAGTTCAGTAATGCAGACCTGACTCATTTCCATGGGAAAAACAAGAAGGCATAGCTTAAAATCAAACATCAATTGGGTCCCTTTGTTTTCAACAAAAGGGAAGAAGCATGGAAAGATGTAGACAATATGCTGAGACAAGAACTCATGTTGAAACAGAGCTTCTACTGGGCACCATATGACCCTGAACATTTCATAAACCTTAGAAGAATCAAACACAGGCTTTCAGGATATGTGCACTAGCCAATCCCCTACATTGAACAATATGCCAATCAACAAGAATGGGTAGAGGGCACATTAGAGGATGAAGAGCTCAATGAAGAGGAAAAATTAGAGAAAGATATGAAAGAAATTGAGAAAAGAATTGACCTGGATTATGTTTCACAGGTCACCTTCACACAGCCTCAACCGGTTGGAGCAAGCACATCAACTGCTACATCTTCACGGCAGCCAACTAAAGAAACCATTTTACTTGCAAGAAAGGGCAAGGACATTGAGCACTCAAAACAGTAAAGCACAATGGAAGAACAACCATCCTCAACTCAGGAAAAGGGTCAAGAACAAAGCCCTGCAACACAAACAAAGGCACCTGAAATCCCTGTGCTACAAACTCCTCATAATGAGGAAAGAGGTAAAAAGAGGGACAGAACAGAGGGCACACCCACAGGGGCATCCACAGACTAACAAGGGGAAAAAAGACAGAGGCTAAACCCCTATGTCGAGAAGGAAATCACAGAAGAAATCATAGGAAACATCAGGGGTGAGGAGACTTCTGAACAGCAGATCCCTCCTGTTTTGGAAACATCGGCTAGCTCCTTTCAGCAGGAGCAAGAAAGACAACTAGGTGGGGAGGTTTCATCCTCCAAACAGCAGACTAAGCAAGGCTCGGATATCAAACGAGCATTCACAAAGATTAAAGCTAGAAAAGAGCCAATAAGGTTTCAGCTTTACAATCAATTGATGAGAATGGCACCAACGAATCAACAAAGGCTGATGGCAGCATATGATATGCAAGAAGGGAAGATGACTCTCAGTCATTTCAGACCTACTACACAGCAACCACAGTCAGCTGCAGATTACATCAGAACCAATCTGGAGGTCCTGGCAAAAGATATACATCCAATAGACCAGATTGAGTTACATAAGCAGGCGGGAGAAATGGTTTATTCCACATTAGCATATAAGGCTCTAATGGCCCATAGATTGCAGAACTCCTTATACAATACTTCTACCCAGTTAGAGCTAGAAAAAGCCTCATCATTGGCCAAGGATAATAGGATAAAATCCTTGGAATAGATCATCATAGATTTGGGACATGATCCCAAAGATCCCAAAGGCACACAGGCCTTAATTAGAAAAAAGGAGGAAGACATAGCAGCACTGAGAAAACAAATGAAGCTGCCAGTCACCATACATCCTCAAACTGCAGAAGTGGTGCAACAACAGGAAGTAGAGGATGTGGTTAGTCTACTTATGAGGATGAATCAAAGGATATTAGAAATAGAGAAAGCATTTGAAGAGGCTCAATGAGGGAAACAGCCAGAGTTGGCCCCTAAACCATCCCAAACAGCTCCAATAATTACAGCTCCTCCAACAACAGTTACTACAGCAGCACCTCCCCCAGATTCAACATCAGCAGCAGGTGCATCAACTTCAACAGCAACTACAGCAGCAGCAGTACAAGAGGCCAACTTGAGCATGGAAGCCATGATGAAGGAAATTAAGGCTCTGGAATTACAAATGGTAGAAATGAAGGAGACCAAGGAAAAGCTAGCCAAGATTGAGGCTAGTTATGATAAATCAAAGATGACAGTTGCTGAGAAGACCAGGGAAGTAAAGGCCCTAGAAAATAAGATAAAGGCCTTGGAGAAAGACATCACTCTCCATAGAACCCTGACTGAAATAAAAACAATTTTGTGGAATAAAATTGGCCAATCTCTTGCTGATCAATGGACAGCAATACAAACCATTTTTGACCAAATAGAATTGATGGTTGTAGCTCAGCATGAAACTCATAAGGCCAGAACATTATTGGCAGATAAGCCTGAGCAAGCCAATCGATTGATTCACTTTTTGAATACTCGTACTAGTGACCAGCTAGCAACACTGAACATCCAGAACAGGACAGAGACTATTGTAAGAGTCAAGAAGGTGTTGACCATGAGAAATTTTTTCCAAACCATAGAAAGAAAATGCCAAGAAATGCAAATAGAGGTAAATGCCTTTAGACAGAGGCTTTTAAATTTACAAACCAAAGGTTTACCCAACCTAGTCACTAGCACTGGAAGGCTGCTAAAACAGGAACAATATGCGAATAGGCTGAGTACCTATGTACAAAATCAAATCACAGCATCATCAAGCAGCACAGAAGAAGCAGTCCCTCCCACAGGGCAGAGTTTATATGATAAACTGGAAGATTTATTTTACATAGAGCATGAGATAGCACACATTTTTCCAGTTTGGCCGAATTATTATACATATACTGAAGCTGATGAGACATCATTCAAGTTAAGAAAGCATCAGCTACCAACAGAGGAATGGTGGCAAAGCCTGCTTGGGATTCTGAAGTAATTTTAATTCTCTTCCTGTACATTGTTTGCATAACATGCAAGTTGCATTATATGGTTCGGCCACCAGAAAATCAAACTGACAGTGGGTGAAATTCACACTAAAATATTCAAAAGCACAGACCAGGTGGCACAGGAAAGCACAACAGCACAACACATCAAGGAAGCGGTCACCCACCAACTACCAGAATCAAAAGGTCAACAGCAAACAGGACACCTGCTACAATGAGTAAAGAGCTTTTAATCCCTCAGTTAATGCTGCGTGATTTTTCCACAAACAAGTTATTGATTATGTCAGAGTAGATGGATACATTAATGTCTAGATATTTCCCTATGGGATAGTTTTTAAACTCCTATATATACTTGTCAAAGAGATGTATTTTTTTTTTGGTTCGTGATTTTCTTTCTGAACTGCGCTGTAAAATATTAGACCATATTAATACAAAGTGTTGTTGAAGTTCACTGTGTCTGAATCATCTGAAGGTGGATTGGATGCTCAGGGACCTACTACAAAATTCCTGTGTCATGCTATGGAACAATAAGTTATACTAAACTGTGTTTTATGTTCTCTATATTCGTAAATTCCATGTATGTTTCATGATCTTGATAACAGAAAAAAAGAATAGCATAGGATTTGTTTAAATGCACCTTGTGTTCAATCTCTGCTATTAATTATGTTTTCTTCAAGATTAGTCATGAATATGAATTCTTAACTGCTCATGTTTGCATTAATTATTTCATTTTGAATACTATTTAGGAATCCTTAACTGCTCCTGCATAATATTCATACACTTTCCCTCTACCAGTATAATGAAAGATTCTTGATTGCCTTTCATTCCCTGACTTCATTTCATCATTTCAGATTTGAAAATCGTTCCTAAGCTTGCCTATCCTGCTATGTGGCACTACCTTTTCACCAAGAAACTATTTCAATGATTTCACTTTCAATAACTCCACTGCCCAATGGAAAAAACCGTTTTATACATGCACCCCAGCTCTGTCTGATATCACCATCCAACAAACTTAAAACCAAACCCTGTTCATCATAACTAGCCTAAAATACTCCAAAACAAAGCTAAATTTCAAAGAGAGAGCCCTCTCTAGTTGCAGGTAGGCTAGGACCTACAGCTAAAAGATTGGTTAGTGGTTACCTCGGTCGTATTCCCTACAGGAAGTAGGGAGCAACCTGAGTGATAACATCATTGGCAACTCCACTGGGGAGAATCAGTTTCCCTATCTCAACATAGTCAAAGGAGATATCAAGCTTCCTATTTTTCAAAAGAATCTCCTATGAAGTATTGTTTAAAGCTGTGATTATAAAACATTCCCAGAAAAATACCAAAAACAAATCTAGAAGCTGGCTCCAAAGAAGAAAACTCGTTACAAAAGGTCAAACCCTGACCCAGATCCTCCAGCTGTTTTTGAAAATCCCAATTTAATCCCTAAGATCCTTAGGAAACAAGAGCGAAAAGAAGAGTTTGTTGATTCAAGTCCTGAAGCCATTCAGCAAAGCTATATTCCAACCCCTGCTAAAGCTTCAGTTCGTCCTCACATTACCCCTACTTCCCCTAGTTCTTCATTCACCTCTCAAAACACCTTCTCCACTCCTCCATCTATTACACATATATCTATCATCGTCCCTACTCTTCCAGTTGTCCCATTTCTTCCTATTTTCCCATTTATCACTATAAATATGGCAAATCGTTATGCTCCTTTACAGCTACCTGCAAACCCAGGGGCTATGCCTCACGATTACCAAAGTAAGATCACTTATTTTGATGGTGTTGGTTCCTATACAGCACAACAGCACACCAAGAAGATGCAGGACTATTTTGAAAAATATGAAATTGATGATGATGGTGTAAGGATGAAGATCTTTGTTCAAATTCTAACTGGTGATGTAAGGACTTGGTTTAGGTCACTTACTACAAACTCCATAGGCGATCCTGAGGCCCTATTTCAAGTCTTATTAAATAGATGGGAAAAGAAGAAAGACCCTTTACATATTTTAACTGAATATGACAATTTAAAAAGGGGTCCAGAAGAGACTGTCCAAGACTATTGTGCTAGATTTAACAATGTATACAATGCCATTCCACATAACCTTAGACCCCCACCTGACTTAGCCTTGATCAAATTCCCTGATGGATTTGATTCAGACATGGCATACCAACTGAGGGAAAGATCCCCTCCCAGCCTAGCAGACATGCAGAATGTAGTTGTTACTGTAGAGGCAAACTTGATTGCCAAACAAAACTGAGCTAGAACTGAAAGAAGAAAAACACTCAAAGAAGAACCTTTAGCATTCGAACAGAAATTAGATGTCATCATCAAAGGAATGGATAGATTGGGAGACAGGGTAGAGACCATTGAAAGAAATTCATCATGGGAGGGTCAAAAAAGTAACACTGCAAGAACCCCAAACTTTAGAAAAGGCCAAAACCCTACTATTGGAAGGACTGGACCTGATCAGAATATCAGACCTCCATTTCAAGAGAATTATACAACCTCAAGTGAACTGACAGAGGACCCTCACATTAACTTAATGGGCCTAGATAGCGAACAGCAAGTTTTCCTAACTCAAGATGACCAATAGGCCCATGAATTTAACCAATTTCAAACCAAATCTGGAGAATCATTTGATTTTAGAGAGGGCTATGATGCAACAGTATATGAGGTTCATAAACAATACAAATTGAGAAGCAGAACCATAGATGTACCTGAACCTACCAAGCTGAAAGATGCTAAACAACCAAAGAAAATAAAGGATAAAGCTATCCCAACAGAATCCCCTGATAAAACCCACCCAAAGGAAGTCACTGTGGAGGATATATCAGACTTACAGCCTACAAGAAACCATTCATTCACATCCCATTCTCCAACAGAAGATTTGAATAACCCTCCAAAAAATCATGACAAATCAGATGTACCTTATAACAGTACCCATAACCAAGACAAACTCAAAGAAAGCTCAGCTAAAAAAGAGAAGCTTGTTGCCCAAAATGTAAAGAATCAGATAGAAAAACCTTTTAACTTAGAAACAGAAATTGGCAAGCTGAAAATAGCCATTCCTCTCTTTGAATTGGCCAAACATGAAGTTTACAGACAGCAAATCAATAGGTCACTGCAAATATCAGAGAATAGGGATGCAGTCAATGTTTTGGATGATCAACCAAAACTGATTTTTGGTCCAGAAGTCAATGGTAAATCAGTAGATGGAGGGGTTCCTCCATTCTATGTGAGCTTGAACATTCATGGCAAAGTGTTGCACAACGCAATGTTTGATTCAGGAGCTTCCCATAATCTAATGCCCAAATCCGTGATGGAAAAGCTGGATCTAGACATCACAAGGCCCTACAAAGACTTGTTTTCATTTGATTCTAGCTAGGTCAGGTGCCTAGGCCTAATCAAAGACCTTTGTGTTTCTCTAGTCCAATATCCAGCCAAGACAATCTTAATGGATGTGGTGGTAGCTGACATTCCACCTAAGTATGGTATGCTTTTATCTAGATCTTGGGGTGCTAAACTCCAAGGATCTTTACAGTTAGACATGTCCTATGCCACAATTTCAGTCTTTGGCCAGCCAAAGAGATTATACTGAGAAACACTGATGAAATATGTGGTTAGCAGTCAAGAAAAGCCCCAAAACTTCCCCATCTATTCCATTCACTCCGACATGGATTCATTTATCTTATACAATGCTGACATGTGTCCCAAAACTGATTTCAAACTCCTGAAAACAACACAAACAGAAAGCATCAATGAACAATCTAGTGCCTAAAACCAAAAGATTGTTGACATGATTGATACAACTAACCAAAATGACATATCACATAAGTTACAAAACCCTAGCCTGCCCACTGAACAAGCTTCCAAAACTATTAAAGTTATTCATGACCAAGAAATCTAATGGTACTTAGAGTTTGATGGGTCAGTGAACAAATTAGGAGCAAGGGCAGGTGTTTGGATACACAACATGCAGAATGACCATGCTCAAGGTCATGCATATAGGCTAAATTTCAGATGTACAAACAACATGGCTGAATATGAAGCCCTTCTATTGGGTCTCAAACAAATTAGAAGTCTAGGGGCAACTAAGATTTCAATTCTAGGGGACTCTGATCTAATTATACAACAGATGAAGGGAAATTTTGTTACAAATGATCTCAGGCTAAGGTCTTACAGAGGAGCAGCAACTGAATTACTTAATAGCTTCTTAGAATTTCAGCTCACTAAAATTACAAGAAGTCATAAGTTACATGCACATAGTTTGGCAAATTTTGCCAGCACTTGTAAACTTCCTTTTGAGCCCAATCACCACTTCACTACTGAGATCAAACACAGACCTGTTGTCCCAGATAATATAAAAAAATGGCAAGTATTTGAGAATTGAGAACGACACCCAAATAAATAATTTTTTGACATTGAAAGAGGAATTCTCAAATATAAACATAGACACAAGAACTATTGATGATCAACAGTAAGTTGATAAAGTTGAACCAAGTATATCAGTTGAAACAGCAAATCTGATTTTGCATCCAACAACCTTTGACTGTACAAATTTACAAAAGCTAAAACAAACAGATTTTGGTGAAATGATTGAGGAAGAATCTGAAGTAATCGAACTAAAGGATAATTTCTTGCCCACAGGTTTGACTCCCTAAGAATATATCTTTGACTCAAATGACATTCCTAGAAAACCAAAAATGCAACCCCTAAATGCAGAAATTGAGGACTGTTATTTGAGTCAGAGCTAATGTCTTTTCTGGATGGATTTTCAGGTTATAATCATATTCGCTTACATCCAGATGATCGACTAAAGACCACATTTAGAACCAAATGGGAACATACGCTTACCAAAATATGCCATTTGGATTAATCAATGCTGATGCAACATTTTAGAGAGCCATAGATATAGCCTTCAAAGGTTTGGTAAATAAAACTGTGATAATTTATTTAGATGACATAACTATGTATTCAAAAAAGCACAATAATCATTTAAAGGTTTTGAAACAAATCTTTGAACGTTCTCAAAGATATGGAATTTCTCTAAATCCAAAGAAATCTTTATTTACTTTAAGTGAAGGTAAGCTTCTTAGATTTATTGTATCTGAATATGGAATTCACATTGATCTTGATAGGATAAAAGAAATTTCTGAAGTCTCTTTGCCTCATAATAAAAAATCTGTGCAATCTTTCCTAGGTCAGATAAATTTTGTCAAGAGATTTGTCCTTGACTTTTCACGAATTGTTTTACCCCTTGAATCCATGATTAAGGAAAAAATTGTTTTTAAATGGGGACATACCGAGCATGAAGCTTTTAATCTTATCAAACAAGCAATTATAAATGCTCCGTCTTTAGCAACTCCAAATTTTTCTAATCAATTTATTTTATATACCTTTGCTTCTGAGACATCATATGCAGCGTTATTGACACAGGTCAATGATGAGAAAGTTGAAGCACCAATTTCTTTCTTTAGTTCCAATTTGCAGGGGGATGAATTAAATTATTCAGATGTTGAAAAATAGGATTTTGTTGTTTTCAAATCAATAAAACATTTCAGGCCCTTTCTTCTCAAAACTCACACTAAAGAAGTAGTTCCATGCTCAGTAGTGAGAAATCTACTAATGCAAAGAGAAGTAGGTGAGAAAAGGGAAAATTGGGTAAAAAAATTGTAAGAGTATGTTGGATTGATGGGGCCTAACCCAGGTTCGGAGTTATTTAGCCAAACAAATCCCTACACTATTCGCGGAGCGCGGACTAAAGTCTCACCCAAAGAAGTATGGGGGGATGCTGGAACCAAGTTTCTGCACCCTCGAGATGTCTAAGGGGTCGAATTAGTCCAACTGTGCTTACCTTCGCGTAGGTTACTTCGCACATTGTTCTGACCTGCGAGACCTTCGCAACCTGTTATAATCACCTACGCACATCCCTAACCAGGGTCTGAGATGCTTTCATGCTGCTCTGGCAGCAATCTGCACTATTTCCACAAATTACACTGTGTATCTTACTTATCTTCTTACAGATGTTAGTTAACTTCACGTAACTTGAAACTTTATCTCACATTTACTTAATCAACACAATCATATATGTTTGCGCATCATATAAACAGCAGAAATGTAATTTATACCTAATACATTCAATGCATAAAATAGTAAATAGATACACGGGAATGGTATAAAACTTTTCTTTAGTAATGCTTCAATGGTTACAGACTCAACCTGCCCTACGCACTCAACTGCAGGGATCCACGCACTTAGTTGTGGACTACTAGGCCTTTGCGCACTCAACTACAAAGACTTATCCTACTCTACGACCCAAAGACTTGACTTTTCCCTTAGATCTTCAGCTATGCTTCTATTCCATGATCATTAAATTCCCGATTGATTCCCTTCTTCATTTACACTTAGAACCTCGCTCTATTTATAAAATCCCATGGTCCACGAACCATGGTTAGATTTCTATATCTAACATTACATTACAAATTTAAGGTCGGACAGCTCTATGACTCATTTACAAGCTACGCACTCCGCGCCCACAAAATTCGGAGTCTTTACATCAAAGATACAATTTATGACCAAAATTTGGGCTTTTAGCCCCAAAAATTCCCTTGGGGGATCCCACGCCCAATAGGCCCCCAACACAAACATCATGACTCGCCCTCAAGTCACTTTGTCAATGCGGAGATCTTTGCGCATAGACCTCCCAACTCTGCCTAGACTGTTGCAAGGTCAACAGCACACTTGATCGCTGCCTACTGTACTTCCTGGATGTGTTGTTCAAAAACCATTGTAGCTAAACTACTTCCCTGAACCTGTTCCTATGTGCCCTGCATCAGTGCAAGCTTTGCTTCAATAAAGGTTGTAATGACAAACGCCTCATAAATCCATGGTTGTACGCGCGCCTTCAAAATGGCTTCCTTGTGTCGAGCAGCATCCACCTTCTCCTTGAGCGTTTTTTCCCTGTTACATCTGCACGGGCCTTTGTGTAAGGGAAACCATCTACGCGATCCCTTTTATCTCATCATATTTCTGCTACAACTCGCGCACCCCTGTTTCTAAGAATTGTATGTTTGGGTCCTCCTGCAGAGTGGTGAGAACCTCGAACGACTCTTCAAATAGCCTGGTGCAGTCTTTCACTACGTTGTTGACCTCTGCTATGGCCACTGTAATAGCGTTGGCACATTGTTCCTTAACCTTCGACGACGTGGAAGGTTGTGCCTTCAATTGTAGCATAGTTATCTAAAGGTCCAGTGCCAGCTGAACCTTGGCCATGTCTTCCTTAGTCTCATGCACCCTTACTGCTAGTTTCTAGATGCGCACCTCTACTGGTTCCTCTGCTTAGATGGCCAACTCTGGGACCATCTGGAAAGCTTCGTCGACCACCTACACAATCTGTCAGTTCTACGCCACTACCTCGTCGCACTGCAAGCTCAATTGTTCGATGTTGATGCGCTGCTCGCTCATGACTTGGAGCACACGACCCTCCCTGGCTTGCAGTTCTATAGTAACTTTGTCCTACAAAACATAGAGCGTATCCCGAGGGAGTGCAGCCATGTTTATCACGATCCCCTTTAATCCACTGAACATAGGCCTTTCAGCCTCATTTTCTGTAATCGTTGCTCCTTCTGGCAGCACTATAGTGTTGGCCATGTGAACATGCAGCATTTCCTCAGCCGCGGTCATACCTGCTGCAAAACTGGTTGACAGAGTACCACCCTGTGGAGTGCGCATATGCAACTCCAGTGTTTACACCCAAAGGGCCCCCAACACCATCTGGGTTTCCTCCACGCACTGCTAGAGGGCCTCCACGGTGACATCACACACCATCTCCCTAATGTCATGGAGATCCCCCTCATTCAATGTGATCGAGTCAAAATAAGTATTTGAGGCCTTTGACTTCTTCCACGGCCCCGCCTGCTCTCTAGGGTGCTGTCGCTTTAGCTGTGTGGATGTTGTCTTCAAGTCCGTGCCACCTTCCTTTGGATTTATTTCTTGTTCAGGCAAAGGTGACTTCTGGCCTTCGCAGTCCTTCTCTACTGTCTTTGCAGCATCGCGTGCCTCCTATGCCTTGGTTATTGCTACTTCGTTCCTTCTCTTCTTTTCTAGCTGTACCATCCGTAGTTTTGCCTCCTCCTTCTTCCTCTGTGCAGCTGACTTCTCTGCTTCCACCGCAGAGCTGGCTAGAGCGTGCCACTCTGACGGCCATGACTCAAGGACGGTGAATATGACATCGTCCGTCACCAAATAAGGTATCTCCTTCCATGCCTTCATTGGGTCCTTCCTTGCCCTAATGTACACGTGATGAAATTCCACCTTGAACTCCACGAAGCTCTGCAGACTGTTATAGACCGTGGGCAATAAATGCAGCTTATCGTTAATCCCCATTCTGATGTTCATCTCCATGAACACCCAGAATATCTTGTTGTCTCTGATCCTTTGCACATCTCTGGTTGTCCACAGTGAAGCATACTTCATTTCCTCCGAAAGATCCTACGCAATCCTTGGGAACTGGATGTCCTCGGGCAATTCCCAAGCCACTAGCACTATGGACAACAGAAGCCATGCATAGTGTAAAGTCTTCCCCTACTCCTGTGCCTCACAGTAGTTCTCCAAGAACTCTCTGCACAAGTAATACGCCCAATTAAACTAGACCCCCTCTACACACTACGCGGCAAGTGCAACCATCAGCGCGGGCACCTCATCCGTGCAGCACTTCCGCATAACTTTCTCAGCCAATATCTGTGTCGCAACTTTGACTACAGCGTTGTTGATACTGGAGATCACGTACCCTCTCTTTTTCTTCTCCAGCTTGAACTTCTTCTTCATGGCCTCCGCGATGGCCAAATCATCACTTTTACCCTCAGATATGTTCGTTGGATCCTCCCCTTTGTCAGGGAGCCGAGTAATTCTATGAATCAGATGATCCGTGATGGGGATGGGCTCCTCCAGCCACAAATACCCATCATGCACCAGGTGGAGCAGCTGCCTGATGACGAAAATAGTCATTGGGGCATGATGGTAATGCGGCATCTAGAGTAGGTTTAACAATTCTGCTTTCTCTACACCTCGCAACCACTAGTGCGGCTCCAACTCAATAACTCCCAATGGTGTGTTTTTTTTCTAGCGCATGAGCTGCGCGATTGCAAAATGTGGGAATGTGTCATGATCCACAAGATCTCGGTCTTCAAATTTTAATATTAGCACTCACCCCAAGTGCGCTACGTAAAAAATGATGTCTTCGAGGAGCAGCGGGGCCTATAGAGAGCTTTTGCTCTCATCTAGGTCCTTGGGCACCCTTGCTTTTCCCTTCTGTGGAGGAACGTAAGCAGGCAACCTGGTCAAAGGGTCTACATCCTTAGTTTCCACCTCCATCTGTACATTATCTTCCTCTTCTACCAGGATTTCTTGAAAGTCTTCCTCCTCCTCATCATCTTCCAAGTTGATAGCCTTCCCCTTTTCTTCCATAATAAGCCTCATTCTCAGTGGGTTTCTAGGGGACATGCGCACTAGTACCATATGTTGCTTGTCTTTCTTTGGTCTCAGCGTGCGTGGCAATTTAGGGATTTCTAAAACTATCCCGACACTTTTTGGGGCTTCTCCTACTGTTATGGCCTATGCGGCCTCCTCAGCGGTCATTGCTCTAGTATCCATGTCTTCCTCAAGCACTGCATACTACTTTTCCATATTTATCTCAATGGCTTGGGTAAGTGCTCAAACAATGCCTTTGAGTTCAAAAGATCAAACAAATCTAGGTTCATGAATCTCTGGGCACGCAATAGCTCAATTCTCAAATGGCCAAGTGTTGTTTGTTGGGTATCCCTTTGCAATTTATAGCACCTTTTGAATTTGAATTCGACCGTTCCCCCCATTTTCGGTCCACTAATTCTCCCTTGGCAGCATATTTTCCCAAATCTAGCCCATAAAGTTCGCCTTAAATTCCTGTCGCCCACTCTGTTTGGTCTCAAACCAGGCATCATATTGTGAATAGTGATTGTAACGGTCACTTCCAACCAACCCGTGTGGCAAGCGCAACTACCCTCATGTTGTTGCGGACCCTGTGATGCTTCACCACTATGCGCAGTCCTAACATCGTGCATCTCCCGAACAAAGTAGTTTATAGTCCTGCGCCTCCTTTCAGCTGCCTGGAGCACTAAGACTATGCTTCCTATGGCTAGTCATATGGTCGAGCCACCTGTGTATAGCTTCAAATGACTACCATTGACTTTTCTTGGGAAGAGTTCTCCATTTAACTTTACCAACTGCACCGTGCCACCATCTGTGATCTCCTTAATAACATACAGTCCCAACCAATGCATTCTAAGATTCCCTGGGAATTAATCAAACTTACTATCATATAGCAACACCAAATCATTCACCTTAAAGGTATGCAACTTAATATGTCAATTGTACCAGGCCTTTTCGCGCTGCTTTTGCACCTGCTGGTGGAATCCAGCCATAAATCATTCTTCTTCGAGCTCCTCCAACTGTGCGAGCCTCTCCTCCAGGGATCCGCGATCTGTCATACCTATGAGTGCCTCTATGCACAGACTAGGCACAATATACTCCATAGGCATTACATTTTCCACTCCATAGACAAGCCGGAAAGGTGTCTGTCACATCATTTTCTTGCATGTTGTCCTATAAGCCCATAATACTATAGGTACATGCAAGTCCCAATCACTTTGTTGTGCATTACATACTTTGTTCAACGCGTTGCATACCTTGTCAAACACTTCCACGCAGAGAACCTTCTACACGATTGTTCTTCCTACATACTATCTTTCCAACATAGAGAGCCATTTGCACATTTCCCCCCCAACACATGCTTATTGACCATACCGCTTAGTGCAAAGCTCATATGCATCCACAAGATTGTTTTCCATGTGCCTGCACGTACCTGGCCAGATGTGTGTGCAGATCATTCCATCCATTGTACTTGTCTGTCAATCACACCTGTTAGCTACCTATACCAATAGGTTTCACTTTTCATGATTGGCAAGGGAAGTGCCAATATGATCTACTTTGGTGATGCAAAGATCTCATATTCTTGGGGAAGAAATATACTTGTTTGGTTAATGCTGCCCTACTTCTGGATGGGTGATCCAACAGCCTAAGCTGGGTCATGCCATGTTTAAATTTTTGTTGTAGATTAGAGAAAGAAACCTGTCCAAACAGCTAAATCTTGGCAGGTAAAGTAGATAGGTAGTGAAAGAAGGTTCCCAATTGCTTAATCTGGGGCCTTGGAAGCAATAAGGGTAGCTTTAGATAGAAAATCAAAAGAAAGCCAAAGGAAATAAAAAGGCACAAAAGGGTTTGCAAATCTAAGTGCACCCTCCTTGGAGTAACAAAAAATGCTAGGCAATAGAGTGGGTAGGTAGATGGGGTTGCAGAAAGCATGGTTTGTGACATTTCACTGACCTAAAGGAAAGGTAAAAACAGGATGCCAGTGCAGATGTTCTATTCACAGCAGTGTTACAACAACTTAATGAAGCATGTCTAACTTCCAGTTTTCCCCATCTCATTCATGACTAACATCCCTATGCCACCCAACTTCACAAAGAAGATCAAAGTATTTTGTTGGTTCTAGTTTCTTTAATAGCCACATTTCTTGTGCAAAATTCTTTTCATTTTGATCTACTTCCTAAAAGACTAAGTTAATTTCATACAAACTCAGTATCCCCCCCCATCCACCTCTTTCATTCATATTAACTACTAACTTATTACTATCTAACTCCCCATACCCCCTATTCCCATATTACTATGTAAACCTTGCAAAAAACCCAAAAAAAAAAAAATCTAAGTATCCCAGCCCCCGAGCACTATAGCTCTAGGTGTGATTTTGAAGGTCTTCATGCGCTAAAAAACATTTGAGCGCAACCCACAGAGCGCCAAAGAATTAATCCTAGGGATTAATCCGAGATTTTCTCGGGTTAATAGCCTTAAACCCACTTTGATTATAAACCTTTGTAAAAACCCATTTAACTTGCAAATGCTGAAAACAACCCGGAAAACCCACTTTTCCAAAGTTTCCGCCAGGCGCGATTTTCAAAAGAAAATAATATTTAATTCTCCCCGCTGTCGAATATTGCCAGCGCACCTTATCGTTCCATCAATCGTCGGATCTGGGCCCTCCCATCCGACGGCCCACATCAGATCGGACGGGCATCAGCGCCCGAAAGTTACCTTCCGAGAAATTGTCAGAGGGTGACGTCAGGCCTCCGCCACGCGTCGCCCCCTAGAGTCTCTCGGAGCACCCTCTGACAATACCGCGACCGTATAGAGGGCGGTCCGAGAAAACCCGCTTACTACTCTGCTAAATCGCCTGCCCACGCCATCGCCACGCCCCGCCCACGTCACGTCCGTTTGGCGCCCTGTGAGCACCCCCGACCGCTAGCGCTCCTGCGTGTCTGCCACCTATGCAATCCCCGTGGACCACACACTGACCGCCACGTCACCTGATGACGTCATGCTGACGTCACCCAACCCTGACCCCACCTGATGAAGTCATGTTGACGTCATCCAAAAAGCGCGCCAATGAGCCAAAAGTCCATATTTAGCCGTTTTTTCACGTTTTTCTCATTTTCTCACTAAAAGAACCATTGCTCTCCTCTGCATGAGAATTACGTCCACTGTCGCCAACCTGCTGAAATCGACCTGAAGAGCGCTGCCGCCTGCAACCCACCTGTACTTATCACCATTACCGGCAATTCACTAGGTATTTACCTAGAGCATCCTTTCAGAGCTAAGTTACGTCCATGTTTGTCCAAAACTGAATTCACAAGAGTAAAACAAACCTGTTTTTACCATTAAATTCCCGGGAAAACTAGCATTCCCCACAATTGCAGGGTCTAATTTCACCTGCTGAACCCACATATATCTACCCTTCCCCAAATTCCCATTTTGTCCGCGCATTCGTGGACTGTAAACCTAAAATAGCATAATTCACCAGGAAAATTGAGTTGCCTGCTCCTGAAATCTATCAAATTGCTCTTGTTAAGCATTCTGCACCATTATCACACCTCATTACCCTTTTTTACCTCTGCAAAATTAACCCTCTGTGGTCTCCTGCCCGCTAAAACCAGTTCAGCACCAAGTCATAACCACTTCTTAGCCATGGAGACACCAATAGTCCTAAATATTCAACCTCTGAATGCCCCACACAGAGAGCTGGAGTGGAAAGCCCTAGGTGATAAAGATTACTAGATGTTAGACTCCATGCCCATGACAACCAAGTTTAATATTCACCTGATGAATGAATTAAAGGCCCAACATCTCGGTGGGGCTGACACCTTGGGAATTTGGGATTCCCACATACCCATTTACAACCTCCCTCAAGTCAATGTCCTACCAGACTTGATAAAACAATGCATGTCAAGTTATGATCCTGGCCAAAGAGCTGTCCTCAGCCCCTCAGGCTCAGTACTATTCCATATCACCCCTGAGACTATCAATGAAATGCTGCACTTTCATACTACAAGGCCCCTTACTCCTCTCTCCCTCCAGGACTTGATAACAAAAGGGGGCAACTTGTCCAGGGATCAGATTTCCAGGGTTAACCAATTGTTTATTCAGCCTGAGTATCAATTTATGACCGCTCCCCTTCCCATAGCATATCCATATCTTAATGAGCTGGGGAAAATGATGGTAGATTTGATCAGTTACATCCTGGGTTATGGGACATATGAGGATGTGGATGAAACCATCATAGCAATGCTGTCCATTTTCTCCCCAAGGATGCCTCCTCTTGTACATGATGACTTTGCTGCTTTCATTGCCAATAAGATTCATGAGCAATTTATGAATCTGGAGAGGGAAAAGGTGTTTAAATACACCAGATACATATATCATTTATTCTTATTCTATCAGCCTGATGCCTTCCCTGTCTTTCTAAAGAAGCTAGATGCCTAGGGACGCCCAAGGTCGGTTGTGTTTTGGACTTCAGTTTGCCATCTTCTGCCTTATTCACCCTACACCTACTGTGAATTTATTGATCTGTTCATTCATCCAGCTATGAAATTATTGTTGGGTGCCCCTCCCCCAAGATTGACAGATGAAATGCAGAGAATCCTTCAACTCTCTAAGGCATACAACATTGGGGACTAGTACTTCTACCAAAACCATACAGTAATCAGAGTATATGGCTGTGAGCTGAGTCTCTATAGGCTGCCAAAATATGTCCCTATGGGACTCTTTGCCTTAGAGTACTTCAGGAAGTTTGGAAATGCAGACTTTGTCCATTTCCAAGCTAAAAACAAGAAGGTGCAGCTAAAATTAAGAAATCAGCTGGGTCCCTTCTTGTACAATAAGAAGGAAGAAGGGTGGAAGGAAGATGATAGGATTCTAGAGACCCTCAGACTTCAGACCAGCTTCAAGTGGGTGCCTTATGACCCTAATCACTTCATTTCCCTTAGGAGGATAAAGTATAAATTGGGTGGCTATGTCCATGTGAAAATCCCTCATGTTGAGAAGTATGCCAATGCCCTAAGCTGGGAAGAAGGCACATTAGAAGAGCTAATTAGCAAAGAAGAAATGCTAAGAAGAGAAACTAGCAATATTGAGAAAGAGGATGACTTGGAACATTGTGGGTAGGTTTCTTCCTCGTGTCAGAGGAAAATTGGAGCAGCTGCCTCATCTTCCACAGCCCAGCAGCAAGTAGCCGGAGTTGCCCAACAAGAAACAAATAAAGGCAAGGGCAAGGAGGTGGAGCAGGAACAATCACCTCCTAGAGCACAGCAACAAACAGAGCAGCAGATAGATAAGGAGCTAGAGAAGCAACAAGAACAGCAAGAAGAGCCTCAAGGAGAGGGGCAGCCTATGCAGCAAGAACAAATGGCTGAGGCCCCAACACCTACTGAGCAACAGGCTCAACAAAACATGCCTTCTGGGCAAGAGAAGATGGTGGAGACCTCAGTACTCCACACTCCACAAAAAGTGGAAAAAGGAAAGAAGAGGGACAAAGAGCAGGAGACTCCCCTTACAACGTCCACTAATCAAGGGGAGAAAAGGCAAAGATTAAATCCCCTCTCTGAAGAAGAAATTCTTATGGGGCAATCGGTGATAATGGGCCCACCAAGCATGGAGGTATCCGCTAGTTCCTTTCAGCAGGAACCAGAGAGAAATCTTGGAGGAGAGGTCAGCTCCTCAAGCCATCAAAGAAAAGCAGATGTGAGCATCAAGCAACAGTTCACTGATATCAAGAGAAGAAATGAGCCACCCAGGCTCCAAATCTACAATTAGTTGCTAAAGATGGCCCCCACAAATCAGCAGAGGCTCATGGCAGCCTATGACATTTCAGAAGGAAAAATGACCATGAGTCATTTCAGGCCCACCACGGTGCAGCCACAGTCA
>APFE030272010.1:0-14374 GCA_000404065.3 Pinus taeda
CGAGTCACTGTTTCAACCTTTGGATCTAAAAACCACCCACAAGAAACTACAGTCCGTCTTCTTTCTGTACCATTTTACCAAATTTCAATCTGATCCTCAGGGAGAACGTTACGACGATTTTCCCCAGGTCACCTGTTTTGAATGTAATTCAGGAGTCTGAAACAAAACCAACTTCCTCAGATCATATCTCCGAAAATATTGCGTAAAAAGCTCTAAAATTCGGACCCAACGTTCAGCGTCAATTTTTCTCAAATGGGTTTTTTTTGCGACTTCTGAAACGTCACAGAAAAAAAGTTATAGTGAAAATGCCACGATGACCTGTTTGGAGCGGCGGAACCCTAGAATCCAAAGCTCTGATACCAAATGTTATGAAACCAGCTCAAGAAAAGATAGAAAAGATAGATCAACGACTTAGAATTCAGCCTCTTCGAGGGGGCAACCTTCTTTACATCACATAAATGAACAATTCTTCCATGATTCAAATGAAAAGACCTCCTCTCTATATATAGGAGTCTAAGGGACCATAACATAATCAGAGCCTACATAACAATAATAATGCAAGGGCACAATAATAATGATAGTGGGCTTCTATGGGGCTCCATAGTAACAATATGGGCACTACATGGGTAAATCAATATAATGAGTGGGTTGTACTAATAACAATAAGGGGTTACTCTAGTAGTATAGGGGCCTAACAAGAAATGTGCCTTAGCATGAGATGAGAAGAAAAGGAAGGGGAAGTCATGGATGATGATGAGGATAAATATGCCTTAGTGTGAAAGGGGAATAAAAGGAAGGAGAAGTCATCCCATTCGAAATCATATTCTAGTTAGGGAAAAAGAAGAAGGACATGCCAAAGATTAAATGTTTTCATTGCAATGACCTGAGACACAATGCTACAAAGTGTCTACACAATAATGTCGATATGAATCCCTAAGGAGTAGTGGCAGATGAAAGTATTGCTTCACAATTCGAACTGTATCTCACCTTCTCTGCTTGCATGGTGACATCAGTGATGGGTAGTGCATTGTACCTAGATAGTGGATCCTCACTCCATAACACCATAAATAAAGAGTTCTTCATTGACTTGGAGGAGGAGGACCCTTAGTTTCACATTGAGATGGGAGATCATGGAAGGTATAGCGTGAACGACATCATTATTGTTACCTTTCATAGGGAAATTAGTTCTCCTCTCACAATGAAATATGTCATGTATGTTCTAGGTTTAAAGAAGAATTTGGTTTTAGTTGGCATGTTGGAGGACTGTGGCTATGATGTGATATTTACCAAGGGAAAGGCTTTCCTTCATCGCATAGTCTCAAGTTAGGTGAATAAGTTGAAGTTTCTAGTGAAGAACCTATAAAAATTGGATGTAGATGACTGTATTATTTTATCACTAAAGAAGAGAAGGTGTAAAGTCGAGACATCAGTTAGTTGTGGCATAGAAGATTGGGTCAGTCGTGCCAGAGAGCTTTGTATATCATGTAGAAAATACTACAGGACTTCCCAAGGGTAAACTCGAGTAGAGAGACACATGCAAAGGGTGTACATTATGGAACTACACCAAATATTTCTTTCATGATAAAGACATTTGAGGGCAAGAAATCCTTGATAGAGTTAACTTAGATGTGTGTGGATTTTGCTTGATAGCATCCATGACCAAGCACAAGTATTATGTAATATTTGACGATGATTTTT
This sequence comes from Pinus taeda, assembly GCA_000404065.3. NCBI lineage: Eukaryota > Viridiplantae > Streptophyta > Pinopsida > Pinales > Pinaceae > Pinus > Pinus taeda. Next base: position 1,699 of record APFE030272010.1, read on the forward strand.
ATTGTAAGTGGTGGATTTTATTCATGTAGAAGAAAGATCAGACACTCATTAAATTTTGTAAATTTAAGGAACTTGTCGATAAATATACAGGTATAGAATTTAAATCTCAGAGAAGATATAATGGTCGCAAATATGTGTCAAATGAATTCAAGATATTCCTTGCTTCAAAAGGCACTCGATCGGAGTTAATAACACCTCATAACTCACAATAGAATGGGGTGGATGAAAGGAAGAAAAAAAGTATTTTGGGAGATGCAAGGGCGATGTTACATGATTAATGCCTATCATTGCACTTATGTGTTGAACCGTGAAACACAATCGTTTATTTTCAGAACATAATCCCTCATTGAATTCTCTAGATGAGTACACCAAAAGAAGATATTTTAGGTAATAAATGAGATGTGGCACACTTCACGATCTTTGGTTCATGAGTCTACTATCATGTTAAAAAGGATGAATGGAAAAAGCTAGAGCCAACAACTGAGTTGGGCATATTGGTGGGGCACACTAATACACCTCACAACTCTTGGGTGTACCTATCATCCAACAAGATGACAATGGTTTGTATAGATGTGAATTGTGATGAAGAGAAGGCCATGAGGTCTTCCCTTTAGTAGGAGGTTTAGTTACATGCAGATGAGGAGATTTTAGCTCCAAAGGAGGAACCTCAACATGATTTGCAACAAGCACATGTAGAGGAGAAGCGAGTAGCATCGCCGAATCATGCAGAGACTTCCAGAGATGGAAGGAATCACACCAAAGAGGTTGATATATTGATTCACGATGCTATAGAGAATGTGGGAGCATCCATATTACATCACGAGTAGAGGAGGTCAACAAATCGGTACATTGTCTACATGTCTCTAATGAGAGAGAGTCTAGAGGTTGAGCCATCCTCACTCGAGGAAGAAATGAAACAATGAGTATAGGTTGATGCCATGGTTTAGGAGCATGACCTTATTATCATAAAAAAAAAATGGGAAGTTATCGCAAGACTAGCAGACAAGTGAGTGGTCGGTTCCATATGGCTTTACAAGGTAAAGTAAGAAGAAAATGGGAGTGCCGAGAAACAAAAGGCTAGATTTGTGGTTTGAGGGTTCTCTCAGGTGGAAGGAATTGATTACGATGAGAAATTTTCTCTAGTAGAAAGGTACTCTTCAATCATATCTATTCTAGCACTGTTAGCATAGATGGGATGGAAGATACATCAGATGGATGTGAAGACAACATTCCTCAACGGTATGATTGACAAAGAGATGCATATTGAGAAACCAAAAGGACTTTATACCTTCAATAGAGATTCACATGTGTTCAGACAAAGGAGAGCATTGTATGGACTAAAATAAGTACCATGTGTTTGGTACACCATAATTGACAACTATTTCATAGGGTTGGGCTTCAAAAAAAGCGAAGTAAATGCAAACTTTTACTATATTGTGGATGAAGTTAAATTGTTGATTAATTATTATATGTTGATGATTTGATTCTAACAAGTGATGAGAAGTTGAATTCTCTTGCAAGATCTGCTTTGCAAGAGAATTCAAATGAGGAGTGTTTAAAATGAAACAAGAAAATCCTAACTTCATTTTGTCCTTGAATTAAATTGTAATTCCATATCTCATGAAAACTTGTAATAGATAACTAAGTGAATTTGACTTTGACTTAGTTGGCTCAGTTAATTCAAGATGAGAGTCTAACTAGATACATGTAGAGTCTCTTCTACTCTTTAGGATCCCTCATTGATTTTATTTTGAGTTGTAGTTATTTAATTCAATTAAACAAGTTCCAACTGATGGAGGAATTAGCAAGAGATACAATAGTGGGGTTTAACCAACACTGCTCAACCAGTAAACTGGAGATTCATTAATAATTAACTCATGTATGTCAAACCAAAGAAGGTCTGAGTTGAGATTGGAGTTCAGGGAAAACGTACTATTAGTTGTATAATCATCTGAATTGTATAGGTGGTGCATGCAATTAGAGGAAGGCCTATGAGGATTGAACAATTCATAATTATGGAATTTTCCAATTAAATATTGGCTAATTTACAAGGGAATAGTCCAAGGAAATAGGAGTTTGGCAGGCAACATAATTGGCTAAGTATTGGCTTGAGTTGGTTTCTGAAGCAATGAGATAGATTGAGATAGTTCAGATATTTCTTAGGCTTTAGAAAAGCGTTGCAATCTTCTCATTTTTCTGATTAATGCAATAAAAAGATAGCAAAGATTTTTATTTGTGGCTTTCCCCATAAATTTATTGTGTTATGTGTGACTGAATTCTTTCTCTTTTATGCTTCATGATTTCATCGATCATTTACTATCTCCTGTTATAAGTAGAGTAGATTCAAGTCAATTGTTTTAACATATTACAATAGGCAGTTTGAATCTACAAGGAATTTGTACATGATAATCACAAGATATCTAGAAATTATACTTCAAAACTGGCAAGTGAGACTAATTAATTTTTTTCACAAGAATAAATAAACCAATTTTCAAAATATATGATTTATAACCACATTGTATACATTGAAATGTTTTTTTGATATTAATATATTATTGAATATGGATAAGTGAGAAAAATTAATTGTTTTAATCCTAGTATTTCCTTTTACATTTCTTTATACATTTCTTCATATATATATATTTTTCATTTATGATGACATTTTTATATTAAAATGTTGTTTTATTATCAATGTGTTTTTAAATACATGTTAATATTATTTAATTTTTTTTAATCATTAAAATGTTTTTAAATACATGTCCATATTATTTAAATATTTTATTTATCATACACATTAAAAAAAATTAGTATTATTAATTTTTTTTTAAATGTCTCATATCAAACTTCTATTAAAAATTAAGTGGATTACATACATACATACATACATACATACATACATACATACATACATACATACATATATATGGATTTTTAAATAGTTTATATAAGTGTTACAAGGAAATATATTTAAAAGTTGTAATAGTTATGCATCTTTATAAACATTTTTTTTCCTATGGAAAAAGTCGTAATTTTATTCAAAATGAGAAAATTACATTTTGTAGATGCTAACAAGCATATGCATGTGACCTGTCCCTGTTTTCACTAGATGATAGGCAGACAGAAAATAAAAATAAAAATAAAAAATAAAAAATTGTCTACAGTTCTTTTCTACCTTTCTTCTTTTCCACCTTATGCCATCCTCCCATATTGGGAGTGGTCGTTACAATGGAAAGCTGATTATCAGAGAGAGTGTCTTTGTCAAAATCAGATCCTTCTAATCCATGAGTTCACTCGATGTCCGTTATTTTCGTTCCTATTAGGTGGGACGTTTCATGATTTTCTTGTTTGTTGGAGCCTTCCTCCTCCTTTAGTGTGCTTTCCCAGTTCTTTTGATCCTCTGTCTCTACTTGCTATGTTGTTGTTTCTACTTTTTCTACTTCTTCATCTAGAGGGGTTGTACTTGCTATCCTTTTGGTTGTTTCTGTTGTTTCTTGTTCCATTTGGGAGTTTTCATTTTTTAGGACAGGCACTGCGGAGGTGACTTATTTGTAGGCATCCACAGCATCAGAAGGTTGTGTTTTCATAATCTAGTGGTTGTGTCCATTGTATATTATTGAAATTCAAGTTTATACTTTCTGGTAGTCCCTCACTGAGGTCTACCTCAACACATATCCTGGCAAATGTTAGAATCCCCCTTGAGATTCTCTCCTCATCAGACTTTAGGTATTTTTCCAATACATTCCCTATGGCGATTCATACATTGTCATGCCAAAAATTTAATGGGAGGTTTTGCAACCTGTACTGGCATCTTTGATACCACCATTGTGTTGGTGTCAAAATATGGGAACCATGGGGTCATAAATAGTCCTACATTGCCCCAAAACCATGGCTCCTTGTTGAGGATGTATTCTCTTTCTTATTCTGCTCTAAATCTGACTATACAAAACCTTTTGGACATAAGTATATCTCACAATCCAGAGACAAAACCTCATATACCCATTGGTCTAAAATGTTAGATTTTGGCCAGAACCCATTCAACATACATATAACTAATTTGGAGTAAAGATCTGTGTATAGGTTTTTTACGTTAGGCATGGCGATGGTGAGAATACATCTAGAGCCAAGAAAATCCTAACTTAATTTTGTCCTTGAATTAAATTCTAATTCCATATCTCATGAAAACTTGTAATAGTTAACTAAGTTAATTTGACTTTGAGTTAGTTGGATCAATTAATTCAAGCTGAGAGTCTAACTAGATTCATGTAGAGTCTCTTCTACTTTTTAGGATCCCTCATTGAGTTTATTTTGAGTTGTATTTATTTAATTCAGTTAAACTAGTTCCAACTGATGGAGGAATTAGCGAGAGATCCAATAATGGGGTTTAACCGGCACTGCTCAACCAGTAAACTGTAGATTCACTAATAATTAACTCATGTGTGTCAAACCAAAGAAAGTCTGAGTTGAGATTGGAGTTTAGGGAAAACATAATGTTAGTTGTATAATCATCTGAATTGTACAGGTGGTGCATGCAATCAGATGAAGGCCTATGAGGATTGAACAATTCATAATTGTGAAATTCTCCAATTAAATATTGGTTAATTTACAAGGGAATAGTGCAAGGAAATAGGAGCTTGGTAGGCAACATAATTGGCTAAGTATTGGCTTGAGTTGGTTTGTGAAGCAATCAGATAGATTGAGATAGTTCAGATATTTCTTATGCTTCAGCAAAGCATTGCAATCTTCTAATTTTTTCTGATTAATGTAATAAAAAGATAGCAAATATTTTTAGTTGTGGCTTTCCCCATAAATTTATTGTGTTATGTGTGATTGAATTCTTTCTCTTTTATGCTTCATGATTTCATCAATCATTTACTATTTCCCGTTATAACTAGAGTAGATTCAAGTCAATTGTTTTAACATATTACAATAGGCAGTTTGAATCTACAAGGAATTTCTACATGATAATCACAAGATATCTAGAAATTATACTTCAAAACAGGAAAGTGAAACTAATTAATTTTTTTCACAAGAATAAATAAACCAATTTTCAAAATATTTGATTTATAACCACATTGTATAGATTGAAATGTTTTTTTGATATTAATATATTCTTGAATATGGATAAGTGAGAAAAATCAATTGTTTTAATCCTAGGATTTCCTTTTACATTTCTTTATACATTTCTTTATATATATATATTTTTGATTTATGATGACATTTTTATATTAAAATGTTGTTTTATTATCAATATGTTTTTAAATACATGTCCATATTTATTTTTTTGTAAGCTGGGGAGTTACCATTGTCTATTATCAAAACAAGAAAACCATTACAATCTTAAGGTGATCTCAACCTGCCTCGAAGGGAAACCAGGTTTATTGACCACCTGTAGTTTTTGACTGCAGACCAAAAATAAAATGTTCTCATACTGTCTTTCCATGCTTTGTAAACATTCATCTGGTAGCTAGTAACATTGATAACTAGCTGCAAATAAGTCTTATCATAATTCCTATGCATATCTAAGGAAAAACTAAAAATTTTCATTTTCTATCTATATCAGAAAAAACATGGCTATCTTCATTGAGTCTCGGCATCCTCATGCTGCTCCTTTTCCTTCTTGACCACCAATCCATTCGCCTCTAGCTACTTCTGAAGATCCTCCAGCCTTTTGTCTTGCATGAGCAGGGTGATCAAGATGTTCCTCATCTCTTTCTTCAGGTTGGGGATGCCCTGTGACAATTCAGCCATCTCTAAGGCTATCTGTTCCATGTCTTCGGCCATAAGTCTTTTCATGACCCAATAGAGGTGCAAGGATTGCTTATACAGAGTCATTCTACCTCAGGTATGGCTTGGGTCCAGCATAAGATCCATCCAGTACTCCATTTCTTCCTTTGAATGTGCTTGAATGGCCTCCTCCTCCCAGTGCTCTATTATTCTTCGAATTTTCGGGTTTGTTTCTTCATTATAGGCTCGCTCTGCTGTTCAAACTCTTGTTTCTATGGTTCTCCTCCCTTGTCTACCTTCTACACCCGTGCTAGTCTCCTCGTCTTCTGTTGTTCCTTCCCGACAACGTCTGCCTCTCCTGCTTCTTCCTTCTGCGATTGCTCGCCTGCTTTGATGTCCTCGTCCTCGCGTTCCTTTTCCAAGCTCGGCACCCATCTCCTGTTCATCTTCGGCTTCCTTTCGGCCCCTTTTCATAACTTTGTTTCCGATACCCTGCTAATTTTTGCCGTGTTTGTCAATTCCCTCCGCTGCCATTTCCAATTTGTCTTCATGGGCTTCGCTATCATCCTCGAACACTTCATATAATGTGATGTAAAATTGCTCGGGGTCCTCTTCCATTTTCCCCTTCCCCTTTACATCTTGGATTTCTCGGCTCTGGTCTCCATCACTAGTGCTGCTTCGCATCCATCTCCCCATCTCTCTGCTTCCTTCCGCTTCCATTCTTTTCCTGTTCTTTGTCCCCGGTCTGTGCGCCCGTACTCCTTTCGTCCTGCTTCCTAAGTTGTGCTTTCTCCTGTCTGTATCTTGCTGCTGTTCTCCTCTCTCGCCAGTTCCCATGCAAGCGCTATCTCTCGTCCCTCTACGCCACCTTGCCTTCCTTATACCTCCCTTCTTAATGTCCTCAAGCTCCACCTCCCTGTCCATTCTGTTGTCCCCTGTCCTCTCGCGATCATTTCCCTGGCCTTTGTCTGACATCTTGAAAATGCCACCGTCATTCCCCGTCCCCCTGCTGTCCTTTCACTCCAGTCTATGATCCATCACACCGCTCCTACTACCTGTATCCATCATACTTCGAAACCTGGCGGCGCTGGCTATCCTTGCACACCTTCGCGTCTTCATTACTCCACCTTCCAACCTCCTCAACCTGATCGGGTGGTTTGTCCTCGTTCTTTCATGATGTGGTTGCTTCACGATGGTCTTGAGTAATTATGTTTTTAAGATCCTCCCAATTTTGATCCGCTTCTAAAGATATCCAGTTTCTGTCCAAGCTGCTATTCGCCTCCTTACTCTCCCAATTTCCCAAAAGGTCTACAGCCTTGTTTCCATTACGTCTTACATGGTTAATTATTTTGTAGTCTATTCGATTTAGCAATACTGCTATATCCTCAATGATACCCACTGTCCTCCAGCTTTTTGCAACTTTCTTCCATCTCTTTCCATCCTTCAGTTTCTGCAGCATCTCTATCGTGATCTGCGAATCCCCTTCTATCTCCAGGTTCATATATCGGTTCCTTATTGCTATTCTCAAACCTTGGTAAACTGCCCAAAGTTCCGCCTCGTTGTTCGTCATCTCTCCTCCCCATTCCGAAAAGACCCCCCTTGTTTTTCCTTTGCCATCTCTAAATATACCAGCAAGGCCTGCTAGACCAGGGTTACCCTTCGATGCGCCATCGAAGTTCAGTTTTATGAAATGTTTGCCTGGGTATCTAAATTGGTTTGGGCTTTGGGCTTGGGGATTTCTTTTCTTGTCTTTTCTGGGGTAAATCATATTGAATTCCATATTTAGTTTGGCAACTATCCTTCCCTCTTCTTGACTCATTTTCCAGTCTTCCTCCTCCCAAGTCTCTAAAAGAATGGTTTCCTTGATCGCTTTGCATGCCTCCTCCCAAGTTCTTTCCGGTTGATTGTTTTGCCCCTAAAATTTCTCCTTTTACGTTCTTTCCATAGGAACCAAATCACAAATCCTATCGATATGTTCCAAATCCTTCTTACTACCTGGCTTTGAAATTGACCTTTTCCCCATTGCATTATGGTTTTTCCAATGCTGCTATGATCTCTCATTGTCTTCCCAAAGAGTGCTCCTATCTTATCCCATACATTTCCTGCATAAGGGCATTTATTTAAGAGATGCTCCTGATTTTCCTCTTCTCTATTGCATAGGCTGCACTTCGAAGGTCCATAATATCCTCGCTTTTGGATTTTATCCCAGGTTAGGATCCGTCCTTTACTTACCAGCCATGCGAAGATTGTTATTTTCAGCCACCACTTTCCTTCCCAAATTCTTTTCCAATCCATAGCTTCGTTTTCCCTTTCCTGGCTCGTTGTCAAGTAGTAAGATTCCTTCACTGTGAAAGTCCCTTTCATTGATCTTCCCCATCTAAGGATGTCCTTTCCTGGTCTAGTCTTTATCCTTCTCAGTTCTACTTCCTTAGTATAGTTTTTCTCCATCTCTTGGGGTATGTTTTCAAACCATTCCTCTGGTTTCCTCCAGGTCCTCCAAGTTGCATTAGTTTCCTCATTTGTCCAGTACTCCTTAACATATTCCATACCTTCCATCTTCGCTTTGTGCTTGATTTCTTGTAGGGGCTGGATCTCTGCCATTTTACCTTTCTGCTGCCACCCATCCTCCCAGAATTTGGCATTGCCTCCTTCCTGAATCTCCCAGGAGGCATGTTTATTGACCACATCTCGATTTTGACTTGCTAAATCCCATATAGAGGACCCTTTTGGAACTTCCTCAATTCTTAGTTTACCTACAGTTGATTCCTTCATATTATATTTTAGTTCCCATATTCTTTTCCAGACATCCTTTCCTCCTTGAAGCCATCTCCACCATAATTTGGCACCTAGAATCTTGTTTAGAATTTCGGGATCCCTTATACCCAGTCCTCCCTCCTCATTTCTTTTAACCCGGTTCTTCCATGAAACTAAGGCCCATTTACTTTGTTTTTTAGGTCCTCCCTAGATAAAATTTCCAAATATTTCTTTCATCTTTGCGCACACTCCTTTGGATGCTGCTCTAATGGATAGAGGATAGATAGGAATCGACTGCAGGACAGACTTTAACAACACAATACGACTAGCTATGTTCAAGGACCTGAAGGACCAGCTAGCCAGATGCTTCTTAATTTTATCTATCACCTCCTGCAATTTCTTCATCCGGGTGGGGTGAATATCCAGTTGGTTCCCTAGATACTTAGTTGGAAGGTCTCCCTGTCTGAAGCCCATAGTTCTAGTAAGATGAGCTTTAATGGCCTCAGGGGTGTTAAAAATAAAAGTACAAGATTTTTCCTTATTAACCTGCATACCTGATGCCTTCATGAATATGTCCAGCACTTTCTTGATCATTCTCACCTCTTTGATAGTTACTTCTCCAAATACCATTATGTCATCAACAAATTGTTGATGCGTTATTGCCAAATTGTTTCCCCAAGGTTTGAGGCCTTTGATTCTCTTTTCCCTGAGTTCTCTTCTGATTATTCTTCCAAGCCCTTCAGCTACCAGTATGAAAAGAAAGGGTAAAATAGGGTCTCCTTGTGTTATGCCCCTTGTTGCATTAAAAGTGTCTGTAGGAATACCATTTACCAGGATTGAGAAGATGGGGGTTGAGATCATGCTATATATCCAATCAATCCACCTCTTTTCAAAACCATATGCTTCCAGCACCATTCTAAGGTATCTCCAGCACAAGCGATCATATGCTTTTGAGAGATCCAGTTTTATCATCATTCCTCTCTTTTTCTTTTGACTCAGGGAGTGAATCATCTCCTGAGTAATGACTAGACCATCCAGAATTTGTCGCCCCTCAACAAAACCAGTTTGTTCTGGAGATATGATACTCGGGAGTAAAGGTTTTAGTATTTTTACAATCAGGGTGGCTATGTTCTTATAAAGAAAATTACATAAAGCTATTGGCCTAAATCCTTGAGCATCCTCTGATTTATTGCTTTTAGGTATCAGGGTTAGAAAGGTCGAATTAATACTTGGCCACATCTTTTGCTTCAGTCTTGATTCCTCGACAGCTTCCAAGATTTCCTGCCCTAAGAAGTGCCATCCTGCCTGGTAGAATTCTATTGTAAATCCATCAGGCCCTCGATCCTTGCCTTTTTTCATGTTCATGACCACCTCCTCAACCTCTTCCATTGTAGCCGCTCTCATCAAGGCCTTATTCTGTTCCACTCTTATGATTTTTGGTATCTCCTTGCAGATCTAATCTATGGCTTCTCTCCGTTCCTCTTGTGTTTTAGTGAGGATTTCCTTATGATACTCCACTAGAACTCTTTCTATTCCTTCCTGCTCAATTACCCTTTCCCCCTCCATGTTTTTAATCGAGAAGATCCGGTTCCTTTGTCTGCTTTGTATTATTGCTTGGTGGAAAAATTTTGTATTCCTTTCTCCTTCACGCAGCCATTGTATTCTTGATTTTTGTCTCCACATAATCCCCTCTTGCTTCCTCCTTTCTTCCAACTGATTAATTATTCTGCCCTCCTTTTTACTTCGTTCTTCATCCCTTCCTTCTCAGATTATCTGCTGTTGGATATCCTCCATTTCTTGTTCTAGTTTTTGCTTTTCCTCCATAATATGCCCGAATTCCTCTCTATTCCACTTTCTAATTTTGCTTTTAATTTCCTTAAGCTTCAATTGGATTGTATGCATTTTCCCTTTCCCTTTAACTCTGCTCTGAGTCCACCAGTCTTCCACTTTATGTATGAACTCAGGATTTCTGAGCCAGAAGGTCTCAAAACGGAAAGGTTTCTTTCCTTTGTTTTTCTTGATATCGATTTCCAATCGAATCGGCCAGTGGTCTGAACCTAACCCAGAGAGGATTTTTGTTTCTATAAAAACATCACGGTTCAAAATTTGTTCTGCTAAGAGAAACCTGTCCAACCTCGAGGCTATCTTGTTTCTACCACCCCTGCTATTGTTCCATGTGAAAACACCATTAGTTGTGGGAATATCAACTAATCCGTGTTCTGTTATCAGCTCATTAAAATCCTCCATGCTCTGGTCCATTCGTCTAATCCCTCCCTTCTTATCACCCAACTCCCGAATCAAGTTAAAATCTCCTCCAATTATCCATAAGTTACCCAGGAGAATTCTCCTGATTGTCTGCACATTATTAAGGAAATCCTCCCGGTACGTAGGTGAGTGGGGACCATAAACCCCAGAAATTAGAACTCTTTCCTCCATTCCTGTTAACCTGAACATTCCTGATAGAATCCTAGGGAGGCTAATCCAGTTTCCAAAAATAACTTCTTCAGGATTCCATAAAATTGCTAGTCCTCCTACGGTACCGTTTGCATCTTGAGCCATAACCTCATATATTGGTCTCATCTTTTTCACAATTTCTTGTAGCAGCTACTCATCCATTTTTGTTTCTTGAATTAGCATGATACTAGGTTTGTCCTTCTTCAATCTTTCTTTCAGATATCTCTGCTTATCCTTACTGTTGAGTCCCCTAATATTCCAAATTGTAATGATCATTTATAACTTTTTGAGGGTTGTTGAAATACCTCTGATAGAGGTATCACTCTTCCTGAATTGACTAGAGTTTCTCGCACTACTTGAATCGTCTCGTTTATTGTCTGTCTTCCTCTCTTTCTACCTCCTTTGCCACTGCCATCCATTCCCGAGTTTTGAGTTCCTTGAGAGCCTGTTTGATCTGCTCCTGTTTCTAGCATACAGCCTGTCTTCTCCTTGTATTTTTGGAATGCTTCCTTGTATTGTTGTTTCTGCGATTTCGGGATAAATCTTTCATCTAGGTTCTTCCATTCTTGGAGCAGCTTCTTCATTATTTTCTCTTCTTCTGTCCCATTTTATTTTCGATTTTCTGGACCCTTCATCATTTGTTCCACTGTGTTTTCTTGACTTCCTCCCATCTCTACTTTTGCTTCTCTACTGTGGCCTGTCTTTTTACCAGTGGTCTCAGTTATGATCTCCATGGGGACATTTTCATTTTCTTCCTCCGTCCTTTTCCCATCTTCCGTTTCCTCTTCCTCATCTTGAAGGACCTGAAACTTATTATGATTTTCAGTTGGTATAAACTTTTCCTTTGGTTGCCCTCGTACCCCTTCTGGTCTTGGTTTTTGTCTTCTCTGGACTTCTCTAAAACCCCTTTCTCCTATATCCGGCCTTTCTGTTTTCCTGCTCTCCTCCTCCAGTATTCTTGTGGCTTCCCCTTCTCTGTTTTGTGGACATTGTTGGAAAAGATATCCATACTCATGGCATCTGCGGCATCTAAAGGGGATGTGTTCATAATCTATTGGATGCTGCCATATTTCGTCATGATATTCCACCTCTACATACTCCGGCAGCGGTTCTGCTATCTTCATGTACACACATATCCTAGCGTATGATGTGTATTTCCCCCTTTTGGTCAATTCTGCCACTTTGACAAAGGCCCCGATTGAGTTCCCAATCCCCTCCAGTACCTCAGGGTCCCAGAATTCTGATGGTAACCAAAACAATCTGACCCATATGGGTGCTGCCAATAACTTCTCCGCATCTGGGTTGTATCTATCTTCCCAATGCCTCATAAATAGACCAGCAATGTTCATGAAATATGTTCCTTCCTCAAATATTCTCTCTTTGTCTTTGAGGTTTGCAAAAATGACTGTAAAAAAGCCCTTAGCACCCAGTTTCAGGTCTATATGCCCTTTTGGCTTCCATCATAGTTGAATCAATTTCGTTAGATCCTTTTCAGATGGCCAAAACCCTATAAACTTACAGATCAATGCATGATCTTTCATATAGCAGCGATGAACTTCCAATTTATTGTTAGGGATGACGTACCTCGGTTTCTTCTGTGCCCTGGGTAGGCATCTGCCCCCCATTCTTGCTTGCCATCGGCTTCCCAAGACTGGTGTGGTTTGGCCATTCTCCTGTTGCAATCCATGTGACCCTCCTCCACTAGTTTCGCCAGTTACCACATTTTTGAAGGAGGGGATCTCTC
>APFE030272011.1:2025-86529 GCA_000404065.3 Pinus taeda
ATGATACAAATGACAAAACCTCCTTTCTATATATAAGAGTCTAAGGAGTCACAATATAATCCAGCCGACCTAACAATAATAATATAAAGCCACAAAAATAACAATAGAGGGATTCTATGGGGCACAGAAATACCAATATGGGGGTAATAGGGGCACAACAATATAAATAAGGGGTATAACTACAATAGTAATGGGGTAATCACTAGTATTATAGGGACCCAACACCAATTATTCAATAGGAAGAACACAGCGGAGAGCAGGTAATTGAGAAGGTTCCTGAAGAAGTTGAGACAAGCGATAAGGCCAGTGAACAACTAAATATTGATGTTCACATTGATCCCGTATTGATTAAGGAGTGGGAGAAATTTGATAAACAGATCAAAATTCAGAATGATCCTCAAAACGTCATCACATTTGTGCCTTCTGAAACACAACGGACCATTGTTCCTGATATTGTTATTAAAGAGACACCCAGCAAAGAAACAACTAGAAAAGAGATAGTAATAATCCCTGAAAATCCTTTAGGGAAGATTACATTGAGTATTGAGGAGATTCCACCCTTGGATGTGTTTTACAGCCTAAAACATATGGTTGTAGTCAAGAGGCAGAGGAAAAAGAGGAAAATAGATCAAACGTCATCCACAGCTCCTCAATTTGAATTTATGAATGTCATATGGAAATATTTACAAGTCAATCCTTCTAAGGATTTGACTAAGTTATCTCAATTTGCAGGCGCATACACAACTACTACAATTGATAAGGCAACTGAAGTGAATCAATTGATCAAAGAAAAGGATCAAAAGATTAATCAACTTGAAGACCAATTGGCAATAGAGTATCAAAAGTTTAATCGGCTTGAGGAACGGTTGACAGTAGATAAACAGAAGAATGAGAAGCTCGAAGAACAATTGAATCTAGAAAAGCAGAAAAATGACTAGCAGGCCATTCAGAGACAACACCAGCTGTCTCAAGAGCTCGAGTAGCTTAGAATTATGCAACAGCAAGAGATTAAGTCTAAAGAGGATCAAATCACACAACTACAATTCTCCTTGGGACAATTCAAAGATTATCCCAAGGTTAAAGAGTTCAAAAAGGAAGCTTTAGAGGAAAATAAGGTTTTCTCTCAACAGTTGAATCTACTCTGCTAGAAGATATATTTTATTGATCCATTATGCATCATAACAACATCACTGGTTGACCAAGTATTTAATACCAGGTTAGAATTTGAATATTTGGATGATAAAGTCACAAATTTTCTCTCTTGACAAAGCACAAAAGATGGAAGAGCCGCTAACTTACCTAAAATTGAAGAGTCTCATAAAGAGATATTGTTTTTAGAATGGGAAAAACAATTTGATAAAAGCAGAAAGAGCTACCTCCACTGCCAGGGCTATAATGAATAATGTTATTGAGTTGTTAAATGATAACATATATGGCGCCAATTTAATTTCTTATTGTTACCCAAGAAAACTTCTGAAGGTGAAAGGTTTAGAGAAGCAACGGAAACAATATTTGGACACCAAGGAAGAGCGGCTTAACAGAATACAAGGTCTTCACTGGGATGTGCATTGGTCCTTTCTAGTCAAGCCACACAACCAACAAATGGCTATCAAGTGCCTTGTTGATGCCATTGATCGCATGATGCCCGAGCTCTCAAATGCCACATACACAGGACAGTTACACTCGAGGACAATTCATCCTGTAGAGATCCAAAGCATGCTCTCAATTTGTTGATTAAAGATGCAAGAGAAAGCCTGGATGTGATGAATCTCTTCAAAGCTTATTGTAATTCTATTTTTGAAATAAAAATCCCATATTTTGATAAAGGCATTTCGAACAACTCTCAGAATTTTCATGGACAATTTGTTTTTAATTTTACAATAAAGACCATTTCATGTCACTTTAGAAAGGGTCCTCAATTTGTTTAAAACTAGACTTGAGAAGTTTTCACTTCTACACTTCTTAATTTATTTATTTTATAAGCCATGGATCGAGGTTCAAACTTTTTGTGAAAGAGCTTCATAAAGACTCGCATTTTTGTATCTCCTTGGAGTTTCCAGAATAAGAAGATTGAACTAGTGTTACTTGCATAAATGAGATTCAAATTCATTTGGTACTTCTATCACTGTTCTTTTGTCTTTTTTTATGTAATTAACATTCCATTGATTTTCTATTGTTGATATATTCACATATTTTCAAACAACTCTGTACTATTTCACTTATGAATGATTTAGAATTGTTATATAATATACATATGCCAGTGATAAATATTAGTATGTTATGAAATATGTTTTCATATTACTTTGTTTAATTTCTTAAACAAAGTAATCATTATTTAAATGCATCTTTCTGTAGATAAGTAAATAATCTACATTATTATTTGTTTGCTAGAAATCATCAAGAATCACATCAGTATGAGATCACCTAGGTTCTATAGATATATATGTATACTTTAGAGCTTGTAGATTAAAACACCTATAATCTTTTTACATATTTAAAACACCCATTCATCAAATCATACTTTATTGGGAAACTGGTCCCATAATATCTAGTTGGAGCCACCATACCAAATGGATAAGGAGCTGCACTAATATTTGGACCGGGTCGTTATCCCCTAATGTTGGTGCTACGATTTTAGACGCATCAACATTTTTGGTGCTAGAAGGAAGGCTAGACTATGAATGGTGAGTAAATCTAAATCTACAGGCCATTCCAAGAGTAATTCCCCCTCACCATCACCTCCAACTTCTCCTTCTCATTCTAAATCCCCTATTCCTAAGCAAGAAGTTGAAAAGAAAAATATAAAACCCGCTGCCGAAATCCTAAACACGCCAAACAACGCTTCTCTTGAACCTCTTGAAGTACATTCTTTGATTCATAAACTTTAGGGGATCCCATTATCCAAAGACGAGTCTGAGTTATCCCAAGGTAGTGTTACTTCCCAATATATCCCATCATAGTCTCTTACTAGGGAAAAGAGTGAAAAGCTTGGCATTCCACTAGTTGAATTCCCTTTACCAAGTCGAAAAAGGGCTAGAAAGACACCATCAGAATCTCACAGTGAGACTTTTTCCTCCTCATCGTCCATTCCATCCATACCATTACAAGGTCATCCATCCGCTCCCCAGCTCTAGATCATAGTCCAAATAGGTATAGGAACTTCAAGATCCTCTACCCAATCATTTTCAACTCCTTCATCACCCTCTTCTACTATTAGCTCAACAATGGCACATAATCAACCTCAACCAAGGCCATGGACCAACATAGGAGCTGTCTGAATGCCTACACCATTGACCCAATTGCCAGCACATCCTGAAAAATGGCTACCTAAATTTAATCCTAACAATGGCCTATTAGCGAAAGAACACATAAACAATTTCATGTTATCAATTAACTTTAATGGAGTAACGGAATAAGATGTTGTTGCTAGACTATTTCCATACACTCTATAAGGAGTAGTAGGATCATGGTACTTTTTGTTACCACCAAGTTATATCAATAGCTAGGATGCTTTCCAAGTGCAATTTCTAACTAAGTTTGGAGACGATAGGTCTACAGCAACTTTGATTGGTGACCTCTCTAACCTGAAAGCCGAATCAAAAGAGCCCATTAAGGACTTCAACTCATGCTTCAATAAGTTGTTGAAAAAATACATGTGACATCCAAGCCTAGTGAAGGGGTCCGAAATGAATGGTACATTTTTTCTCTTCCTTCAAACTTAGCCATCTTCGTTGATAGGGCTTCCAAAATAACATTAGCAGAAAATATAAAGGAAGCAATAGTTGTTGAAAAAAGCATCCTTGCTTTGGAAAAGAAAAATTCTCTAGAAGAAAGAAAATCTAAGAAAGCTACCTTTAGAGATGATTCAAAGAAGAAGGCAACCAAGGATCCATATGATATGGAAGGATTACAAAAAAAATTTAAAGCTATGTCCAATTAAATGGTTGAAATAAAAAAACAAGTAGATGAAATTTCTATGAAAAGAACATTTAGGAACTTTAAAAGAAATCAGCCTATTGATCCCAAACCACCCAATAGTATATCTAATGCAGAATTTGACCTGGATGATGATGAAGAAGAAGATATAGTTTTATCAGCTGAAGAAATAGAACAAGATGAAACAGTTGAATGTCATGGAATGTGGGACTTTATCTTACCCAGCTCTGATAATTAAAGTGAACATGAAGCTCTTCCATTAAATACCAGAAGTAAAAGTATATTAGAGCCTAGTCAAGCAAATCAAAAGAAGAAAAACTCAAAATCCTGTTACTAAAGAGAAAGTTCCCACAAAGAAAGCTCCAGTTGTATCTCCCCATAATCAACCATCATCCTCCAACCCTCCCTCATCATCTAAAATGCTAGTAGTTTCAGATTCCATGGATTATAACATCGTGGAACATATGAAGAAGACTCGAGCAAATATTTCTCTACATGAATTGAGCAAGCTCAAACATTAACAAAAGTTGTTGCTTAAAGAACTAAATGTAGTACCTTCTTCTCCTCTTCCAACTAGTGTTTATCAAAGGCTGCTAGAGGATCAGGTAATCCACCATCTGATAAGCTAGATGCTACCAATGCCATTTTGATTAGGGATAGATCAAGTTCTCATACTCCTCATTTTCTTTTGACTTTTGAGATCTATAATAGAAATTTGCATAACTGCTTGATTGATTCAGGGGCTTCATCAAATATAATGCCAGCATCAATTTTCTCCAAATTAAATATTGAACCTCAAAAATCTGCATTTCATATTGTTCAATTAGATCGAAGTAAGGTTCAAGTTTTAGGAGAAATAAATTCAATTATTATCATATTATCTACTGATCCTAGGGTTGTCCAAATAATTGATATATTAATTTCTAACATCCCTGAGTTTTATGGTTTGATCCTTAGCAGAGATTGGTCTAAAAAACTTCATGGTTACATTTCAACTAATTGGTCTCACATATGGCTTTCCTATAATGGGAAACCAAATCAAATCAAAATTGATCGCAAAAAACATTTGACTCACATAGTAATTGATTTTGAAGAAGAAAATCAACATGTAGCCTTCAATAATAACATTCTTGGAAACTATTCAGCTGAATCATTTTTTGGGAATTTCAATGCTCAGCAATCCATGTTTCTTGTTAATAGTGTGATATCACAAGTCAAAAATTTCTCTAATACCGACACTTCTAAATGTGTTAGTGTTGTAGATGAACTTGTAGATAAACTTGTAAATAATCATTTATTTTGGTCTTTGTATTTTGATGGATCTAAATTTAATGATGGTGTAGGAGCAGGATGTATTTTAGCCAGTCCTGAAGGCGAAAAAACAATGTTATCACGTAGATTAGAATTTGAATGTACCAACAATACTACATAATATGAAGCATTGATTCAAGGTCCCTATAAAGAAATAGGCCTGAATATCCAATATCTAAAAGTATTTGGTGATTCTAAAATTGTCATTAAACAAGTGAGAAATACTATCCATTTTCTTTCAGGGCATTTGAAACATTATCAATTGCTGGTTCCAGATCTCATAACTAATTTTCTGGCATTTGAAATTTCTCCTATTCCTAGATAACATAATGCAGCAGCAAATCTTCTGGCTAATGTTGCTTCTAAACTCCTTCCATCCAAAGGTTATAGTCTAGATTGATTTTCTATTGAATTAATTTTTCGACCATTTATCCCAAATAATGTTACCAATTGGCATGTGTTCAATCATAATGAGGATATCTTAAATTTCTTGACATCTAAAGGATCTTATGATGAGCAAATTATCGATGAAAGTGATCATGATATTCAATTAAAGTAGAGACTTAATGAAAATCCTATTCCTAAATCTATAGTCAAGCTAGAAGATATTTATGATATTAAGGATAGATTCAAAAAGGTAACTAATGAAAAACTTCAAAGTTCAACCTTAAGGTTTGAAATAGTAAATCTTGGCACTGATGCCAAACCACAAAATGTCAATCTTGGACTTGGACTTTCATCACCTGAAAGATTTCCTTTCATCAGTTTATTAAAGAAATACACAAATGTTTTTTCTTGGAATTATGAAGATCTGAAAACTTATGATACCTCTATCATTCAACACACAATTCCAATGATTTCTAATGAGAAACATGTACAATAGAAACTAAGGAAAATTCACCCAAATCTTGAAATCCAAATCAAAGCAGAATTGAATAAACTCCTTAAAGCCAAAATAATCTTTCCTATCAGACATTCTAAATTGGTCTCAAATTTAGTACCTGTGAGGAAAAAGAATGGTGATATTAGGATTTGTATAGATTTTAGAAATCTCAATAGAGCATGTCAGAAAGATAATTTCCCATTGCTAAAAATGGAGCAGATACTTCAATTAGTAGCACACTCAGAGTTAATGTCTTTTCTTGATGGTTTTTAGGATATAATCAGATCTTGGTACATCCAGATGACAGATTAAAGATGACATTCAGAACCAAAAGGGGAACATATGCTTATCAGAAAATTCCTTTTGGTTTGATAAACATTGGAGCTACTTTCCAAAGAGCTATGGACATAGCTTTCAAAGGTTTGATCAATAGGATGGTCGTTGTTTACTTAGATGATACAACTGTCTATTCTAAGAAAAAGAGCAATCATATACATGATTTAAAGCAGATCTTTCAACATTGCAAAAAATATGGGATTTCCTTAAATCCCAAGAAATCATTCTTTTCTCTTGATGAAGGTAAGCTTTTAGGGTTTATTGTATCCAAAAATTGCATATACATTGATCCTGGCAGGATAAAAGAAATTTTTGATAGCCTTTTCCCGCATAATAAGAAGTCTATGCAATCATTCTTGGGAAAGAAAAATTTTGTTAAAAGGTTTGTTCCTGATTTTTCTCATATTGTTTTAACCTTGCAATCCATGATTAAGAAAAATTTTGTCTTCAAATGGGGACATAACGAAAAAGAGGCTTTTGACTCAATCAAACAAGTGGTCATTAAGACTCGTGCATTGAGTACTCCAAATTTTTCTAGTCAATTTATTTTGTATAATTTGGACACTGAAACATCTTATGATGTTGTTTTAACACAAATCAACGATCAACAAGTAGAAGCACCAATATCATTTTAGTTCTAATTTGCGGGGTGCTGAGCTTAATTATTTCAAAGTTGAAAAACAAGCATTCGTTGTGTTTAAGTCTTTAAACCATTCCTCCTAAAAACACACGCTAAAGTAATATTCCCATTCCCTGCAATGAGACAATTGCTGGTTCAAAGAGAAGTAGGAGAGAAAAGAGCTAACTATGTAACAACCTTACAAGAGTATGATATTGATATTAAACCATCAAAAATTGTTAGAGGGCAAGGTTTTTGTAGGTTATTTGCAAGAGCTTCCAATATACCAAATGATGAAGTCTTAGATAGTAATACACAAGTAAACAATATAAGTATCATTCATTCTGAATCTCAATATGTTGATATGATCTTTTACTTAAAAAATGGATATGCTCCCCCTAAATTCAGCTACAAAAACAAACATGCCTTAAGGTTAAAAGCCAAACACTATGAAATCATTGATAATGTGTTATTCAGAAGAAATTATGATTTTGTTCTATTAAGATGCCTTGAAAAATCTGAAGTGCAGAAGGTTTTGTAGGAACTACATGATGGCACAATAGGTTGACATTTTGGAGGAGACACTATAGCCCACAAAATACTATATGATGGGTATTATTGGCCGACTTTGTTTAAATATGCCCATGACTACGTAAGGAAATGTAAGATATGCCAAACTACTAGTGGGAGACAAAGGAAACCAGGTTTTCCTTTACAACAAGTTAACATTGAGCAACCATTTGAACAATGGGGACTTGATATTATAGGAGAGATCATTCCACATTCTTCCAAGAAACACAAATACATCCTCACAGCCACATACTACTTCACAAAATAGGTAGAAGCAATTCCACTAAAGCTAGCCAATTCTGATGCGATTATCGAATTTATTGATCAGTCTATCATTACAAGGTTTGGCTTACCTAATGCGTTTATCTTTAACAATGCATCTTATTTTTCTGGAAATAATATAGTTGAATTTACTCTTAAGAGAGGTTTTAAGTTAAAATACTTTGCAAATTACTATCCTCAAGGAAATGGCTTAGCAAAGTCAACTAACAAAAATCTCATCGGAATTATTAAAACAAATGTTGATCAAAACCAAAAGAATTGGCATAAATCTTTAATATTTGCATTATGGACAGATCTTATAACTCAGAATGCCTCAATAGGAACTTCTCCTTTTAACTTAGTGTATGGGAAAGAAGCTATAATTCCACCAAATTTAGCCCTCCCATCTCTAGCCCTAGTACAATTTATTGAAGAAACTCCTTCTTCCTCTATTCAATTAAGGTTTGATCAAATTATTAATTTGGATGAAAGGGAAAAAGCCAAAAGTACTCATGCTAAACATCAGCAAGTTGTTAAATCTTGTTTTGATGCAAGTTCAGCCCGCTCAAAAATGTTACGAAATGGTCTTGTTTTGAAATGGGACAAAGCACATGAAGACAAAGGTAAGCATACCAAATTTCAGAAGATGTGGCTTGGACCATTTCAGATCATTGAAAAGATAGGCTCATCAACATTTCTACTGCAAAACCTATCGGGAAAGAGAGATTCTCTTCCTGTGAATGGGCTTATCTTAAAGAAATTATTTTCCTAAGGAGGTAACCCCTTCTTACCTATATATATTCTTTATGCAAATTGTGGTTTCTTTTAGAAATAAGATTGTAAATAGTCTACCATTAGCTTTCTACTATTGAAAAGATCTTTTAAAGAATATTGTGACTTTTTACTTTTAAAAAACATAAATGTTTAAGGAAATGATTACATTTTTGGAAATTAGATTAAAAAATAGAAAACTCTGAAATCCTCTTTAAATTTGTGAAATGTTTCAAACCTTGAAAACACAGTAAATCATTTTCAGTTTTATCAGTCGAGAAAGGTTATTTATAAAAAAAAGTAAAGAATTTCTCTAGCTAAGCATCTACAACTCTTTAATTGTCATCCATAAACTCTTAAGGAGTCAGACATTCACCCCATCCACTAGGCTTATGATTTCTCAAAGTGTAATTCTAAAATATATCTAATTTAAAAGATAAGAGGTCTCATTATGAGCCTGCTTACCATGATCATAGGGAGGTATTTAAGCTGACATTACCAATACTGCATACCAAAATAGGGTAATGGCTTAGATCAAAAGACAAGGGGTGTCATCATGAGCCAGCTTGTTCGGTTTAATTACAATCAGTTAATGGCATTGTCATCTTCTGGCTACCAAACTAAGGCAATGGCTTTTAATCAAATAATAAAGCAAAATATGAAAAAAAATATATATATGTACATATATCTTTCTGAATTTATCTTTAAAAAATTGTACTCTTAGATGGATGGGAAAATGAATAATTGATGGTTAAAAGGTAACCCTGTCAAGACTATAGATGTTTGTTGGCAGCAAAGGCACTACCTATGACAAAAGAGTAAATTTAAAAGCTAAGTTGGAGGAGCCCCCTACTTTATCTTTAACAACAAATCAAAGCTTGAAGAAACCAAAAAATGTTTTTATTTATGATAAGGGTTTGTAAAAGAAATTGCAAAATTGATCTCTTTGTTTTATTCACAATGAAATTTTTATCTAAACAATTCCAAGGTAGTTCCCTTTTCCTTAATTGGTTCTACTTAAGAAAGTAATAGAAATTTCATTATTTTGATTCAGAGATAACTAGTTTTCTAGTGAACTCCAATTGTTGTGCTATACAACAACCCCCCCCCCCCCCCCCCATTTCAATTTTTTAATCTTAGTATAAAGATGCTAAATAAGAAATAGGTCCCCTTTAGGATATAAAAAGCAATAAAACCTTCTGAGTAAAATAGATTTTCCATACTTTTCATATAAAATTTGCTTTACGAGTGTTTGGAATCGCAAATTGCAAGTCGCAATTGCTTAAGACCAATGAACATTCATTTGAAAAGTTGTGATGAGATCAAAGTCATCACAGATGCCTCATCACAAAGTTTTAAATTGAAAAATCCATTTATAAACATGTGATGTGATTTAGCTATTCATTTCGCATATCGGTAATTCTGAGGAATAATTTAGGGCTTTCCATTGAAACCTTGTGATGTGATATTGCAATCGCATATCGCATCGTGCCAATACATAGGAAAATGTTGAAATGATTCCATTGAAACTTTGTGATGTGATGTGACTATCACAATAGCATATTGCATACCGTGCTCCAAATATAAATAAGTACCATATACTATGTGCACTCAAGATATAAGGTTAAACCAAGTATAAAGAAAAATAGGATTCACCAAGTTTAAAACCAACCTGCCAACTCTACATGCCAGCTCATTACTCATCGCAATCGCAACAATACAAGGAATACTTCCAGGCATAGTGCTTGTAACTCCTGATTTGTGACATACGATGGCTCTACACATATTAAAATAATGCAATCATTAATCACAAAACCATAGAGTTGTGACACCAGTTCTAAAAGGACCATTGGAAAACTTGCGATGCGACATATATTAATTTGGCATTAAATTTCATGTTATGAGGATACAGTAATGCATTCAGAGGCAGTTATGGTTACAATCCTTTAAGGATTTCATCCTTTGTGATTATGTATTATCTTTTGATGTGCATAACTTCTTTTAGTCTATAATTATTAATATTGGCTCCTCTCAGAGTTTTTCGCCTATCACGCTCCTCTTTCTCATTTTGCAGTATAAATCCAAAATCATGTAGGCAGTTTAGATGTCTAAGAGAAATTGAAAGGAAAAGGTTCCCCTTACAGTGGAAGAAGGACAAGGAAAATTGGCGTTAATCTCAGATACCATTTGTCTAGGCTTTGGCAAGACCTCGTGGGAAGGCATATAAACCTTGCTTGAAAATGAAGATCTGAAATAGATAGAAGAAGAAGCAACAACTAATGGAACTGATAAATTAGAAATCACACTCAATGATTTAGTTAGCTCTTTCCTCCATTGAATAGCGGCACGTGCAAAGATTTTTCCATATAATTATATGGTTAGATGGGTAATTGAGAGCATTAACATAACAAATAGAGTTATCTCCACAGCTGGTGGAAGGATGTTTGGATCCTTCAAACCAGAAGATGTGAAGAGAATGTATCACCTGCTAGATCCCCAATGACAGTACAACAAAGCATTCCTGGAAGCTTTCGCCAAGAAGAATGACATTGAATCAAACCCTATCAAGCAATGGAGACATTTTCCAAACAAGCACAAACATGAATCATCTGGTATGTATTCTGTGGACTCCTTGGCATCTCCCTATTGTTGTGTTGCTGCTATGATGTGAAGACTCTTTGGAAGCCCCGATTATGCTAGATTTTCTATTGAGATGGTTCCATTAATAGAATCAGTCATAAACTCCTTTTTCATGGACTGGGCAACTATCTTATTGGACAAAATAGGTAGTCAAATATTGGATTATAGAAAGAATAGATTTGTCACTACCCGAGTCGTGCCCCCATTCCATATGAGTGCTTACATAGTTGACACAATTTTTTTTAATTCCAACTTTCCGATACTAGGTTGGAAATGGACTATTTAGGACCCAACCCCCATTCATATTTACCATAAATACTTATGGAACTATAAATACAAGAATCATTTATACAAGATTTGCCATGGTTTTATTTTACCCCTCCATCAATCCATCTTTAATAAACCTGTTCCTTGATTGTCTGACGAGGCTAGCATTGATTTAACCTCAATCGGTAGTTGGTTCGGGGAAGAGATGTTTACCTATGTTAAGGTTTTTAGCAGTATTACAGATCGTCATGTCCTTCCACTTTACATTCCAGATAAGCTTTTAGCCGGGGAAGTAGCATACCAGATAATAGAAAAATTGATGACTATAAATCTTAAAGACTCCAAGAAGTAGTCGTGGCTTGCCTTTCCTTTTCGCTACAGCACTTACTCATTACATGATTTTAGACATGCCAAGAAAGAAGTAGAAAAGACAAAGGATCTAAGTCTAGCTGTCATCCCTAAAAGACAATATGACCCAAAAAAAGTTGCTTTCAATTTCACCTCTTAGATGAAAGTTAATAAATTCTTGCATGAGGAAGATGAGTTCGATGACTTGTTTGCTTCAGCAGAATTATTATCAACAATAATTCATTTGGCAAAATTTAAATTGAGTGCTGAGAAAATGGGAAAATTCATTGAATACATGACATAGAGGTTACTAACAGTACCTCTGGATTTGTTAAGTACTATACCAATCATTCAACAAGAATAACACAATGGAGAGCAAGTAATTGAGAAGGTTTATAAAGAAGTTGAGACAAGTGATAAGGCTAGTGAACAACTAAATATTGATGTTCACATTGATCCCATATTGATTAAAGAGTGAGAGCAATTTGATCAATAGATCAAAAGTCATAATGATCCTTGAAACATTATCACATCTGCGCCTCCTGAAACACAACGGCCCATTATTCCTGATATTATGATTGAAGAGACACCCAGCAAGGAAACAACTAGAAAAGAGATAGAAATCATCCTTAAAAATCCTTTAGGGGAGATTACATTGAATATTGAGGAGATTCCACCCTTGGATGTGTTTTACAGCCCAAAACACAGGGTTGTAGTCAAGAGGCAGAGGGGAAAGAGGAAAATCGATGAAACATCATCCATAGCTCCTCAATCTAAATTTATGAATGTCATATGGAAAGATTCAGAGGTCAATCCTTCTGAAGATTTGACTAGGTTATCTCAATTTGCAGGCACATACACAGCTGCTACAATTGACAAGGCAACTGAAGTGAATCAATTAATCAAAGAAAAGTATCAAAATGTTAATCAGCTTGAAGAACAGTTGGCAGCAGAGTAGCAAAAGGTTAATCAGCTTGAGGAATAGTTAATAGTAGAGAAACAGATAAATGAGTAGCTCGAAGAACAATTGAATCTAGAAAAGCAGAAAAATGACCAGATAGCCATTTAGAGACAACACCATCTATCTCAAGAGCTCGAGTAGCTTAAAATTATGCATCAGCAAGAGATTAAGTCTAAAGAGGAGCAAATCCAAAAACTACAATTCTCCTTAGGACAATTCAATGGGACAATTCAAACAGTATCCCAAGGTTGAAGAGTTCAAAAAGGCAGCTTTTGAGGCAAATAATGTTTTATCGCAACAACTGAATCTACTCTTTCAGAAGATATATTTTATTGATCCATTATGCATCATAACAACATCATTGATTAACCAAGCAATTAATATGAGGTTAGAATTTGAAGATGCAGATGATAAAGTCACAAATTTTCTCTCCTGGCAAAGCACAAAAGATGGAAGAGTTGTTAACTTACCTAAAATTGAAGAGTCTCATAAAGAGATATTGTTTTCAGAATGGGAAACATAGTTGATAAAAGTAGAAAGAGCTACCTCTAGGGCCAGGGCTATAATGAATAATGTTATTGAGTTGGTAAATGATAACTTATATGGTGCCAATTTAATTTCTTATTGTTCCCCAGGAAAACTTCCGAAGGCGAAAGTTTTAGAGAAGTAATGGAAGCAAGATTTGGATACCAAGAAAGAGTGGCTTAACAGAATACAACGTCTTAACTGGGATGTGCATTGGTCCTTTCTGGTCAAGCCACACAACCAACAGATGACTTTCGACTTCCTTGTTGATGCCATTGATCACATGATGCCCGAGCTCTCAGATGACACATACGCAAGACAGTTACACTACAAGATGAGTCATCCTCCAAAGATCCAAAGCATGCTCTCAATTTGTCAGTTAAAGATGCAAAAGAAAGACTAGATGTGATGAATCTCTTCAAAGCTTATCACAATTCTATTTTTGAAATACAAATCCCATATTTTGATAAAGGAAGTTCCAACAACTCTCATAAATTTTCATGGACAGTTTGTTTTTAATTTTACTATAAAGACCCTTTCATGTCACTTTCGAAAGGGTCCTCAATTTGTATAAAACTAGACTTGAGAAGGTTGCACTTCTGCACTTCTTAATTTATTTTTTTTATAAGCCATGGATCGAGGTTCAGACCTTTTGTGAAAGAGCTTCATAACGACTCGCATTTTTGTATCTCCTTGGAGTTTCTAGAATAAGAAGATTGAACCAGATTGTTGCTTGCATAAATGAGATTTAAATGCATTTGGTACTTCTATTAATGTTCTTTTGTCTTGTTTTATGTAATTAACATTTCATTGATTTGCTATTGTTGATATATTCACATATTTTCAAACAACTCTATATTATTTCACTTCTAAATGATTTAGAACTGTTATATTATATACATATGTCAATGATAAATATTAGTATGTTATGCAATATGTTTTCATATTACTTTGTTTAATTTATTACACAAATTAATCATTATTTAAATGCATATTTATGTAGATAAGTAAATAATCTATATTATTATTTCTCTACTAGAAATCATCAAGAATCGCATCAGTATGAGATAACCCAAGTTATATAGATATATCTGTATATTTTAGAGCTTATAGATTAAAGAACCTATGATCTTTTTACATATTTAGAACACCCATTCATCAAATCATAATTTATTGGGAAACTGGTCCCATAATATCCGGTCGGAGCCACCATACCAAATGGATAAGGAGTTGCACTAAGGTCCGAACCGAGTGGTTATCCCCCAATGTTGGTGCTACAATTTTAGAGGCATCAACAGGCTCCTAGCACCATATTTAGGTAGAGTAAATAGCCACAAAGGCACATAGGTTATATGGTACTGATGATAGATTTGGTTGATATTTAGCCTTCTTCTTATGAGTAGGTGGCTTCTCAATAGGTTTGGCAGGATTCCATGGTGGAGGATTATTCTTCTATCATGGAGAATGATGTCTGGGAGGTTGTTCCAAGACCTTAGGAGAAAATGTAGTTGGATCTAGATGGTGTAAAAGTTGAAGCATGCAGCAGATAGGAGTGTGGAGAAGTTCAAGGCCAAGTTTGTGGTCAAAGGATTCTCACAGATTAAAGGCATAAACTGTGAGGATACCTTTGCCCCAGTAGCATAATATTCATCCATCAAGACTATTCTAGCACTTGCATCATAGATGGGGTGGAAGATCCACTATATGGACATGAATACAACATTCCTCAATCAATTTGTTGAGGAGGAGATCTATATAGAGCAACCAGAGGGGTTTGAATAGTTCAACAGAGACACACATGTGTGCAGGCTAAAGAGAGCTATTTGTGGGCTCAAGTAAGCTTCGAGAGCATGGTACACTCAGATTGACAACTACCTTTGAGGATTGGACTTCACTAAGAATGAGGCAGATGCCAACCTTTACTACATCATGGTTGGAGGGCTTCTGCTCATTCTAGTTCTCTATGTCAATGACCTTAGATTGACTGGAGATGATACCTTGATCCAGGATTGCAAGGAGGAACTTGCAAAGGAGTTTGAGATGAAGAATATGGGGCTTGTGCACTATTTCCTTGGCTTGGAGGTTTGGCAGGGTGATGGTGATATCTTTGTGGGACATGGCCAATACACAATAGAGATTCTCTAGAAATTTCATATGCAAGATTGCAAGCCCATGGCCACACCTCTAGTCACAAACCGGAGGAAGGTGGGTGCTACTACAACATAGCGAGTGGAACTTAGAGTATACAAGCAACTCAGTGGATCATTGATATACTTGGTAAACAAATGAATTGATATTTGTTTTACAGTCAACCAACTAAGTCATGGTTGAATTGACTAGAGTGCATTGGGTTGCTGCAAAACATGTGTTGAGATATCTCAGAGGCACAACACACTATGGATTTTGGTACAAACATGTTGATTGAGTGAGGCTTGAGGGCTTCACTGATGTAGATTGGGTAGGGAGCTCCACAGACATGAAGAGTACTTCAAGTGGCATCTTCAGAATTGGGTCAACTACAGTTTCTTGGTAGATCAAGAAGCAGATATTAGTTGCATTCAGTTCAATAGAGGCTGAGTACATGGTTGCTAGTTAGGAAGCTTGTAAGGCTATTTGGATGAAGAAGTTATTTGTTAAACTTTTCAGACAGAGGATGGAGCCTACCATGATACATTGTGATAATCATAGTTGCATTAAACTCACTAAGAATCCAATGTTCCATGATCACTCAAAGTATATCAAGATCATGTATAACCATCTTAGAGATTGTGTGCAGAAGGGGATAGTCAAGCTATAGTACATTCCAATAGGGGAGCAAACAATAGACATCTTGACCAAGGCATTGGAAAGAGGAAGTTTTTTTCATCAAAGAGATAAGTTGGGATTTGTCCAAAATCCCTTCCTCACTAAGAGGGAGTGTTGAAAAGTAGCAAAGGAATGATTCCTTGATTTGTGGCTTGATTCAAGGAATCAATTTGGATATCTTCTTCGACATCTATGAGTTCCAGTGATGAGTATGAGTTCCAGAAGTAGTTTCACTAATGCGAGTTTTTAGAGATTGAGTTATCTATCCTCTAGTGTGAGTTAAATTGGGAATTGAGTGAATAAGTAGAGTCAACCTCCTAAATTTTAGGAGGATCCAGTTACCTAACTAGAAAAGCTCCAGCTAAACTCATAATTTAGAAAACTCACTAACAATAGCCTAATTGAAAAGATTATAAGGAGATCAAAGGCACACAATTAATCAATCAATTCATGAGCATGAGCTTGTGAGCAAAATGAAAACACATGAGCATGGTTACAAACTCATTTCCAAAATGAAATCATATAGTAAACCCACTGAAAGAGTAACCCCATTGAAAGCCATTACCATCAATGCCAACAATGAATTAAATCCTCCTGAAACCTCATAAAAAAATTATTAGAACACCCCACATTCAAAATAAAGACCCTAATCAAAATCTAGCAAATTCATTCAGTGTTTGGGATTTGGAATTTGGGATTTTACCTTACAGTTGGGCAAGACAGAGTCTGAATGACTACCTATTCAACCATGGAACAACAACCTTGTTTGACCATGTAGTTTATGAAGTCCAAGCTGACCAAATGGAACTTACAATTTTGTTGAGTTCTAGCCCAAATGAAACCAAATATTATTGCATTCAGTTTGCATAAAACTCCTTGTGTTATCTTGAAAATGTGCATCCAGTAAATGGGATGTTGTGCAGAACAGATTTTACAAGAATAATACGTCCCCCCAAGGATATCCACCGATGTGACCACAAATAGAGTCACTTTCTGATTTTTTTCAATAGTTAGTCCCAGTCTTTGTTCTTGCCTCCATTAGGCTCTAGAAAGAAGCCCAAGTAGGTTAATCCATCGTACATGTGAGTGGATTTAACCCCAAATATGTTTGCAATATCCATTATTTCTAAGGATTCAAGATCACTTGAGATCAATGTAGACTTTGATTGGTTCACTTGAAGACCTTATGCATTTCCAAAATCTGAAATTATATTGTTAATCGCCCACCATTCAGAAGGGTCATATTTTCCTGTTGTGAGCAGGACGTCCACAAACATTAAATGTGAGAGGGATACCCTGTTTCCGATTTTGAAACCAATAATTTATCCACGTTCTTGAGCTCGTGTTAGTCTCCTAGACAGTCCATCAATTGTGATGAGAAACAAAAGAGGAGACAAAGCACAGTCTTGTCTAAGTCCTCTGGATATTTGGAAGAATTCGGTTGGAGTGTCATTTATCAATATGGCTAAGGAGGTCATATTAATGCAAGCTTTTATCCAATTTATCAATAAGGACCCGATGCCAATTCTGTGCAAAACTATCCACAATAGTTCCCAGTTAATAGAATCAAAAGCCCTGGAGAGGTCAATTTTCACGAGAAAAACATCTAGGTTGCAAATTTTGATAGAATGTATACTTTCCTATGTGGATGCAACTGCATCATGGATCTGTCAGTTCTCCAGGAAGCCAAACTATTTTTCTGAAATGTGTTTGGACAAAAAAAAAATTGATCATGTTTGCAATTGTTTTGGAGATCAGTTTGTATATGGTGTTACAAAGAGAAATTGGATGATAATAAAAAAAGAGGTTGGTTAAGGGATCTTGGGAATGAGGGTTATAAAAGTTGCATTTGTGGTGCTAGAGACCCAACCAAGACTACAAGATTCCTCCACCATCTCAATGAGCTCAGAAATCATAATATATTGGAAGTGGATGACAAGTTACATTATCCAATTGTCCGGTCCAGGGATTTTTCCATGTGTCATTTCCTTTAATACCTTGAGGACTTCTTCTTGTGTGATTGGGAATTCCATATACTGGGAATCTTCTATGTTGGGGGTGAAAGTGAAGAGGTTACATATTTCCAATTGTTTGTTGAAAGAGGCATCTTTCCAAGAGCAAAAATTATTGTTGAAATGTCTCGTTGCCTCCCTTTCAATTTCTTGTTGTGTGGAGAGATTTTCCCCAGTTTTCGAAATGATGTTCCATATACTATTTTTTTCTCATCTCTACCTATTGGTGAAATAATTTATTTTTGTTGTCACCCTCCTCAACCCACACTTGTCATATTTTTTGTTGCAATTCTTTTGATTGTCTTTTCAATATCTGTGATCTTCGGATTTCCATTTGAAGAATCTCTTACTTTCTTTTTTTAGTGAAAAATTTATGGTTAGATGGGTCTTCTAGACTCTTGATCTATTTTTCAATCCTAATTAATGCCATGTTCATGTCCCTTTTTTTCCTTCTTTCCCATTCTCAGACCCTTACTTTAAGGTCTCTCAATTTTCCATTTAGCATGTCCATTTTCCAAGAACCTCGGTCCCCAAATGGCCTCTTCTATAAATTATGTACCAGCTCTACGAAATCAAGCTCTTTTAACCAGAAGTGGTTTAATTTGAATGGTTGGGGTTTAGTATGTATCACCCTCTCCCAATCCAACATGATTGGAAAATGATCAGAAATTTTGATAAGAAGAATATTAGAGTTGAGTCCCTTAAGACAGTTGGCAATAGATTCATTTACATAGAATCTGTCTAGGCATTTAGATATACCTTGTGAGCCCAAACATCAATTTTTCCATGTAGGTCCAATTGGAAATTGTTTGATGTCTCAGAGGTTTTGCTGGCTAAAAATATCCTTGAAGTCCCCAGCTTGTCAGGCCAACAATGAGAGCCCCAAATCTTAGAGATGTCTGTAGAGAAATTAAAATCCCCTTCCATGATCAGCAAATCAAGCTCCAAGAGGCCTAAGTTTGTTGTGTTTGACTAGAATTCATTTTTTTTAATATATGGAACATAAACATCTATTATTCTAACCCGAGTTTTAGATCTCCTACCTCCACTCGTGATTATTAAACCTACAAATGTGTTAAAGGCTTTGAAGTTATAATTTGATAGGTTCCACATTGTCGCTAGACCTCCAGATAGACTAGAGGCACTAATTGCACATACACTCCAGGTTGGATAGATCTACAGAAGATAGCCCCAGGTCTTATATTTAGTAGTC
The DNA here is from genome assembly GCA_000404065.3 of Pinus taeda. Taxonomy (NCBI): domain Eukaryota; kingdom Viridiplantae; phylum Streptophyta; class Pinopsida; order Pinales; family Pinaceae; genus Pinus; species Pinus taeda. The sequence goes on from APFE030272011.1 coordinate 21,484, forward strand.
ATTGTTTCTTGAATCAACACAATTTTGGGATTATGTAAGTTAATTGGACTTTCAGGGATCTTCTTTTTTGGGTCGATCACAATCCCCTAACATTGAGAGACATAATGAACATTATGGAAGGTCCATGTTGAAAGGATTTTCTCTAAGGATCCGATTTTTTGTGGGAGTTTCTTCATTGAGTCTATACTTGGAGTATAATGGGGCGATTAGTAATGGGTGGCCGACTGGAATATTTTCAATTTTATCCAATAAGTTGGATGGAGTAGTTTGCAAATTTTTTTATTTTTGGTCCATTCCTCTGGTGAGTGGTCACATTTTTTAATTCAGCTAGGCGATGAGGATGGTCTACTGGGTCAAAAAAAAAAATATTGTCAAGGGATCTAATGTAAATTGCATCTCCCTAGCTAGTATCTCAAGTTCCAAGTCCTATGAGAATGGAGAGAAAGTGTGTCCAGACGGAGCCCCAAATTTGATTAGGGAGGAGAACAAATGATTAACAAGATTTTGTGTTTCAGATGGAGGGACCAGATCATTTCCATTTCAAGAGGGTTTAGGTTTATTGGATAATGGAGCAGATAATGGAAAATGTTTTGTGGAGGAGGAAGATGTAATGGTCGGGTTAAGACAAAGGTTTTTTATGTTTGTTGGGACTACTTTTCGAAATTTCATTGGATAGAGGAGGTATTGTACCATGAATTATGAGGACATTCTTATTGGATGATAGAGGAGTGGAGCAACTTTTAGGTGGATGTTGAGATAAACTGATAGGGACATTTCTCAGAGGAGGGGATTTTGTATGGGAAGAATCATTTGATTCAGAATTTACAGATGGAAGGGTGTCCGACCAGTCATGTAGAACGATGGAATGTGCCAAGAAATCAACACGTCTCCCAATAGTATTGGAAGAGTCTGAAATAGCATGTCTTTCTGGAAAACATGCATGAGATGTCCTATTGCATGACATCTGAGACAACAAAAAGGGATTGACTAGTAGTCAACAATTTTTCTGCGAGAACATGGGCCCCAATATGGGGCGATTTCTACAGGAAGTCCCTGTGATAGTGATCGTTCAATAAACTCACATGAAGTGTTTTTAATCATCCCTCTAAACCTACTTTCATCAAGGTCAAGCATTTTCCAATTTTGTTTGCAATATTTGTGATAGCTTTCCAAGTCCATAGTTCTAATGGAAGTCCCAGTAGTTTGGCTCATAGAATGTTCCTCTAAGGAGTGTCTGTTGAGGGGTCAAAACCAAAGGTCCACCTCTAGAGTGAAAAGTATCCACAACCTTGAAGTTTTGAACCCATGACCTATCTATGATAAGGTTTGCATCCTCTGCGGTGAGGAAATGGAAAGCAAACCAGACACTTTGGAGAGCATTGATTCTTCGTCAATCTTTGAGGAGTGGCTGCCACCATGTTTCAACCCATTTCTTCATCTATGTGCCATTCATATGGTAGAAATCCCATCGACCAACTAGGGGTTGATTTTTCAATTTTATTGATTCTTCCCAGTATCCCTTCACTTCAATGACCAGTGCAATTTTTTGAGGGTCGACTTTGATAGGTTTCTATTGTTGGGAGTATTGTTTTCTTTTTGTAGCTTTGTGGTTGTTCGGCTGTAGTATTTTCGATTGCTCAACATATTTCAAGTTCATGTATTGTTCCTCAGCCTATACCATGATATCTATCAATAGAGCGTTATCCAGAGGAGAGGGAAATGACAAATTTTTCATTTTGTTTTACGCTTTCAGTGCCGATCCCAGAGTTTCAAAGCTGTATCATATTATGATTTTTAAGGGATTGAATGATATGGAAGGCTCCACTTCCTTGCTTTCTCCACCATACTCATCCATTTATCTCCCAGGATCGGATGCACAGAAGCAACATTATCATAGCCTAACCATCTCTTGACCTGTGATTTGAAGACCTAGTCTCCTTGTACTATACCGATTCTGAAACATAACCAAAATATAATATAAACCCTGCTTTTCTCGACTCTGAAACGGAACCACAACAAAACACAAACACTGCTTTGCTCAACTACATGTCAAGTAATCCTCTATGTGACGTTGTGACCACGTCTTTTATCCTTTTCTTATACTTTTCACCGCCAATCCTCTATGCACTGTCCTCCACATAAACGGTCCAGTTTTTCCACCGCCAATCTTATGTGCACTATTCTCCACATAAACACTCCAATTTGTGCATTGACAAGGTCAAGAAATAATTTATGTGGCCCACCTTGACAAATTAGCAGTTATATATAGGTCATCAGTCAGCATGTATTGTTATCCCAATCGTTGTCCACTTTTTACATTGGCAGAGGTTTGCTTGTGATGGATTGAGAGATCTCTAAAGAATCTGGTGCCATTAGTGTGATCCAGGGATTTTTTCTAAACCATTATTGGTCAACCACAAGAAAGCTATCAAGGCCCCACCACAAACTTAGAAGATTGGTTGAAGTGATTCCAAAGTTACAATTGTATATGGTTATCTAGAGATTTTGATGTCCTTTTTACATCTAAAGGAAGATTTGGACTTCCTATAACATCTCGAGAGTTTGTTTGTAGGTGGATTAGGTAAACCGACCGCCACCTAAAACATTAATGCCTATAATTCAAATTTTGAGGAAAAAATAGAGTGGATTCATTGTACCATAGCTGAAGCATCGACCATTCTTTGAGTCCACTGGCTGAGAGAAAGAAAACAATTTAATATTCCTCAAAAATGTTACCTTTGTTACGTTATACCCTTCCATTATATTTTTCGCATAGGAGGAAAAAATTTGACATCATTTCAAGTTGAACCAAAGTCAACAGTATCTACAATTCCATCTAAAGCATTCTCTCATGTAATATTCATGTTTGTAATGAAGTACCTCTCCCCAAGTGTAGAACATTCTTACTGAGCATAGATCAAAATTTTGGGGGAAAACGTCTTGTGTCAATGCATCTTTGTCTGTAGAAAACTCAACATTTCCATATTTGAGTTTCTTCCTATTTCTATTTTTTTAGTTTAGTTTAAACAAATCCATGCATCTCTAGATTTCTTATTTCTTTAAACATGGGATATAAGATGTTATAGGCAGCGAATATCAATATTATCTGCAATATAATTTTAGTAAATACATTATTGTCAATTTGTCTTAATGTTTTCATACCTTATTTCCAGTGAGGGGCCATCTTGGTTGTGGAGGATAGGTACCTTGACTGAAATGACAATTCTAGAGAAAACTCACCAAATACATTGACTTATACGCTCCCCTCGCTTATGATTTGTTCCTTCTGGTGTCCCCATTTCCCCTCTTTCAGTCCTAGTCATGGAATTCATTTGTTCCACCTGAAATCTTAGATCCTGAAGATTATGTAGTTTCAAAGTTGTATCCTAATATGATTTTCAAGGGGTCAAATGATATCGAAGACTCCACTTCCATGTTTTCTTCACCATGCTCATCCATTTATTTCACAAACTCGGATGCACAAAAGAAACATTATCACAGCCTAGAGATTACAACTTCTTTTTCTTCAATGTCCTCAAACCCTGAGCTTTGATAGCCTCTCTGGCATAACGAGGCATGGTCTTCTTTATATGTTATTTGTATTAGTCCTTTGTATTCATCCAAGAGAATGGCGAACTTACAGCCTTGAACAGTTGTATCAAAGCTGCCATTTTCGAGGAGATTGGCTTTGAAGATCTGAAGCCTCTCTTTGGCTCCCAAGAGCGACAGATTATGGGCAATTTAACGTTCCCCCTATATGGTTAATATATTTTTCAATTATCATAAATTCAAATTTTGAAGGTCCAAAGAAGCAAAGAGCTTAACGGATCACTTCCATCAATCTAAAGCAGCCAAAACTTAGAAGTCACAATTGCAAAGCTAAGTTTCTCTGCGCATGTAATCTAGAGTTGGGGTTTGCATAAATGGAACTTTGGAAGAAACCATGAAAGGTTAAACTCCCAAAAGCGACTCAAAAAGTGGGAAACAAAGCTGTTGAAAAAAAAAAAAAACAAACAAAACAAAAACAAAAACAAAAACAACAAAACAACAAAAACAAAAAACAAAAACAAAAAAAAAAAAAAAAATTCGAAGAGGGAAACAAAGCCGCTGAAAAAAATTGAAGAGGGAAACAAAGCAGTTCTAATAACTATTAATTGGATGACAAATGGGTAATGAAGATAATGTTATATGTCATAATAAGGAATATTTCAGACATTAGGTCTTCCTTTTCTTTACTCATTTTTCTAGTCCTTTGCCTTGAAGAGAGTGGTATAGGTGGTCGTATAGGTTGTTAGAAGGAAGAGATCACTCACATTAGATTTCTAGATTTCTTTTAAATAGTATTTTTAGGTTTTATTATTTCATTTTATTTTTCTATATTTATGATTTTATGTTTTTTTATTATCTTTATAAAATAAAATTTCCATGTTGTTAGGAAAAGTAAGCAAATAGTAAAAATAATATTATATATATATATATATATATAAATTATTATTATAATATATAATATTATATATATATATATAATATATATATATATATATATATATATATATATATATATATTATATATATATATATATATATATATTTGTCCACTAAAATGATTAAAAAACAAAAGACTAATAGATGATGATATAGAGGCATGGAAATAAATTCTTAGATGATTACAAGAGGAAAAGATCACAAGTGAGAGTGTAAAATTAGTAGTGGACCTTAAGGTACTAGCATGCATGGTGGAAGATTTATATCCCTTACACCTTGTAAATTGTTAATTTCATATAACTAGATGGAATTATTTGATTAGTTTAATTTTATTTTATTATGTTCTTTCAAATTAATAAATGCTAATTGTGAAAATGGACCACTTCCTTATGTTCAAGTCTGTATTTTGCATTAATACACATCTCTTCTCGTTTTATGTATACTTATATATTCATTTGTTAAAAACTAAATTAGGGTGAAAATGCGGTGGTGGTGACAGTCATTAAGAAGAATCACGTGTGTGTCTATCTGTGTGTGTGTGTGTGTGTGTATCATTTTTTCTATTTACGACAAGGATATTGGCCATGTTAATATGTTTTGAGGTTAATCATTTTATTAAAATGATAAGCAACTTGTATGGTGGTTTAGTAGTGTTTTCTTTATTTTTTAATATTCAGACATATGACATTTTAAAGTCAATATTAGTCTACAGAACATTGAAGCTCAATTGCAAAGTTAACCTATAAAAAAAAAGTGTTTAAAGAAGTATAATCTTGTAGCCAATCTATAACAACCTTTGAATCTCCTATCACTTGTAAGTTTAGATTGTTGAAGTGACACAATTAAAATGACTAACATAAATGACTAAACCATATTATTGTAGTGCTTTTTAAATAATCATATTTTTGTTCGTAGACTAAATTAGTCATTCATGTTAGTCATTTTTAGTTGCATTACTTATTAGCTAGTCTATATTTTTAACCCTTGACTAAATTAGTCATTTATGTAGTCATTTTTAGTCGGGTCACTTAATATTTGGTCATTTTTGGTAGTATTTCACTTAGAAAAGTTGCAGTGACTAACTTTTTTAGTCACCTAGTCACTAATTTATCATTTTCTACTAGTGAAATGTATTTCATCCCACTCTCAACCGACTCTATTAAAATAAAACAATTCACATATATATAATTAGTTACCATGTTATACCTTCATAATAATGGATTATGTGGGAAGACTAAAAATTAATTTACGAGTATGATATATATATATATATATATATATTATATATTATATATATATATATATATATATATATATATATATATATATATATATATTATTCAAATGTGTTATAAATCTCCACTATCTTCTTACATCTCACCTTTCTCACTCTACTTTTCCCCAATAGGTGCTCTCCTTCAAAATCGTCCACGGAGTTGACATCTCAAATATGATCCAATACATTATTAGTTTTTCCTATTTCAGCACTATATTAATGAATATAAGCCATGGTTTGATATATCATATATTCATGTACCATAGAACCTCAGGATGTGCTCTTTTTCTGACCAAAGCTTTCAGTGATTTCAAATGTCCCTCAACCATCCACATTGATCTTGTGTGTAAAGGTATACACTTTTAAATCTCCTTAACTTGGTGTATGAGGTAGTGTTCTTGTGCATTAAAAAACGTCAAAGGTAGATACTTTTTCATTTCACACATTACATGAGGAATTTTGTTTCTCCAATACTTTATATCTTCTTTCTCAATTTATTTAGATGACAACCATCTACAAATGAAGCAAGCAAATCACAGGTTTAAATTAAAAAAAAAAAGTATTGTACATGATGACAAGAAAAACACGTGCAATGAAAAATATGTGAAAGTACAACTTATTGAAAAAATTACACTTTGCACATTAATCTCCATTTACCTCATGTATTTTCCAAGATCATATATAACTTGTTTGACATTGTTGTCAAAGTTTTCTGGGAGAGATAAAGGTAGAATATACAGTAACAAAAATAGTGATCGATCATTATTCTTTCCCAAATTAGTAGAAAGAAAACACTAATTAACAATATGTTTCACCAATGTATAAAATATATATACATCGAAATAATTATCTTAATGAACATATGCCAATCATGAGTTTTTACCCCACATGATTCACCTTTTTTTGCTAGGATATTCTTTATGTTTGAAGAAAATCCAGTTGGAAATTTATTTTTTTCAATGACCTCTTTAACATGCTTGTTTTGTTGCTTTGTCAATAACCATGGAAGGGTGCTTATATTTTGGCCATCACCATCACCATTTGAATGAATCACACTTTGAAGTACATGGTCGACCTCCTTAATGTTATTACAAATATTGGCTTTTTTCTTTATCTCTCCTTCAATCTAATATTTTCCATGGGGTCTTTGTTACATTCTTCCCGATGTGCATTATATCAAACAAATAAACAATTTCTAGGTGCTCATAGTAGGGGGACTCTATTGAATTTCTCGAAATAGATTTTTATTCCTCATGGAAGTTCCATGTTATTAATGGATCACGATCTACAACCTAAATCATAGATAAAGATATTATAACAACAATATAACCTTTCAATTAATACAATGAAGAAAATTCCATAAAAAAGATAAAATAATCCAAACCTATAATGCATATTTATACGTAGACAATTCGATCCATACCTTGAGAGACTCCATTATATTGCAACTTCCATTTACAAGGTGTCATTCTCCATGGTCTTACTCTAATATCTTATTTCTCATTGAAAAGATTTTTTTTGTACTTCAGTACCTATGGTTCTTGTGTAATATCCCTAGTGAAAATTCAATGTAATAAAAGTTAAAAATAATAACCATGGTTGATGGGACACATATTCCAAGCTGAATGTTGGGAAACACATATTAGGGGGAGTTCATTTGGTTGTTTATGGCTAAGGAAATTGGCAAAGGTAATGGCTAAGACTTTGTAAAGAAAAAATGGCATTTTTGGGAAATTAAGAGAAGGAAGGTGAAAGGTAATAGGTTGCATGTGAGGAGTAAAATGAAGGAAAATAATGGAAAATGAATAAAATAGATGCCTCATTCATAAAAAGGCTTCAAAGGGTCAGTGGTTAACCTGTTGATAAGTTTAGTGTTGGAGCTCTCATATATTCTCTCTCTCACTCTTGGACACTTAGAGTTCTTGTTGCACTTTGGCATTGGAGCAAGAAAGGCAAAGAAGGCAAGAGGAAGGAAATATCAAGTACGTGTGGAGCACTTGAAAGGTATGCTTTTGACAAACAATTTAGTGGCTTTTCAGTAATATTTGTAACCTTTTCTGCATTATGAATTCAAAGAGATAAAGAATTTTAATAAAATGTGTAAGAATTAACGTGGGGAGTTCAATCATTGATAATTGTTGTTTTTCTATACAGGGAAAGGTGGAAGCAAGGAGTTGCTGTCCAAAAGCGAAAAACAGAGGAGGAATAATTGTTGTCCCTCTAGAAGGGAACCGGATGCAAATGAGATCAAGTAAATCAAAGCTGAATAACCCAGGAAAGGAAGGAGGGATACCAATTCGGTGAAAGAGAGAAAGAAAAGTAAAGGATTAATAGATTGGTGAATCCCTCAAGATCTTTGATCCTGAGGGATCGTTGTTTTACTTATCTTTGTTACCTAGATATCCCCGTTGTTACTTTTATATAAAGGAACAGCATCGTTGAGCAAGGGGACTCCTGTTTTTGTAATTTTCAGTTTTAGACAAAACCTTGATCATCGAGTCTCACTGAGACCTGGTTTACTGTACATATGTTGATGCGTTAATATAAAATACTTGGTGTTTATTTCATCTTTGCATCTGGAGTAACCTAATGTGGTGTACCATTGGCAGCTAAGGGCCCGGCTCCGAAGGACACTTGCTTTTGTATCATTATATTGTGATTTATGCGTGGTTTGCTTATCTTTATCTCTCGGTAATCTGATATATCTTTCATATGCTATGCTATGCTCTGTTATGATCAATGCATTAATGGTTTTTCTCGGAAAAATCAGTGTAATGACTCTGCACTGTATAATTGGATCTCTTCAGAGTTGAATCACATGCTTTTAGTCTCAAACCAGCTATTTCTGTTACAGAGCGTCTATGCGAATATTACTGTCATTTGATTTATTCGAAACCCTGATTATTGGAATTTGAAAGTAATGTTATTCTGTGTAGAAACATAGTTATATTACCCTTAACTGTCAAATTACTATATTAATGTGAGGCGTGCATATATGGTTGATCATTACCATTCCATAATTCATCAATGAGTGTTGTTCCATAAAGTATATTCCATCCAGTTTGCTTGAGGAGAGAAGAATGTTATCGCAAAGTGTGAGTAAGTTGGGTTTGACTCGTGAGATTTGTTCCATTTACTGTTGTTCTATTTACTGTTGTTCCATTTCCCTTTTTGTTGTTCCATTTTACTTATTGTTGTTCCATTTACTTGCATTTGTTGTTTTGGTGTGAGAGAAGTTCTAAGGCTGTAGTGAGCCTCAGCAGACGCTGCCTAGCTCCCAGACCTATGGTCCATGCTCTAATTTCCTTTCCATCAGTTTCTAGAGGGATGGGTTATTGCTTCCATACCCTTGACTGATAAATTGTCTTGTGTGATTCGATCTTTTTGGAGTAATTTAGTTATAGTTTAGCATCTGTTTACTTTTGTATTTTTCTGAACGCTATACTACTAAGCATTACTCGGACGAATAGCCTCGGATTGAGTTACTATTTGCAATAACAAAACGTTCCCGGATTGATTTATTAATGTAGGATAATTAGAGGTGTGGGAGACCCTAGTTATAGCTCTACATTTTGGCGTCGTTGCTGGGGAAAGAGTATAGCCATTTCCCATTTACAGAGTAGTGCGCAAATCCACTAGGGGAGAGTTGGATTTTAAAAACAGAAGGTAAGAACCTGCGTATGGAGCATGTAAAAGCCCTGCTCCACCGTCTGCTCTCTTAGCAGAATTGCTGGTTGAATAGGATTTAGTGGTTTTTTAGAGTGCATGACTAAGCAGGAAAAGTCAGAAAAGAATATCAAACCTCCATCCAAACCTGAAAAAGCCAAAGGGCCGGTGACGCTTGGTCGAACAACCTTCATAGACGAAATCTATAAGAAAACTGAATCTCAGCCGTCGGTAGGCCCCAGAAAGATTAATTCTAAACAGCCTACTAGCTCCCTTCAGGCCACAGCATCACCATCTGGAGCCTTTGCTGAGGTGCATAGTCAGACTGATGAACAGGACTTTCAAGAAATTGAAAATTCTGTTCTAGAACGACTACAGGAAGGGAATCTAAGCAATCTTTGTGAAGGAGAAGGGGAAACAGGGGAAGTAGGAGAGCCAAGGTCTCCTCCTAGGATAATCTAACTATTAAATAGACCAGATAAGGGGAGTGCGGTAAAAATTACTATTGAAGACACCCCATTCCCTCAGATAGAAATTCCAGATAGGGGAAGTGTTATTAAAACAATCCCTGCCAAGGCCATTCCTTCTCAACGTAGGAATACCCTCCTAGAAATCCTAGAAGGTTATTGGCATATATTCGATCCTATGGCGCAGAATCAGCCAAATACTCAAACTTCTACATTGTAATATCCTATAGTGGATTCCGCAGCAAATGCGCCCATGAAAGTGATCCCTCTTCAACACATCCCTACATTTCATGGACTTACATCAGAAGACCCTGATGCATTCTTATTTGCATTCAATGTGCTATGTAGGGGATATGATTACACCATTGACCCCCAGAAATTAAAGTTGTTCCCCTCCACTTTGAAAGGGACAGCTCTAAGATGGTTTATGGGTTTAGGTGGTGGATTCATAAATAACTGGGAACAAATGAAAGAATCTTTCCTAAAGAAATATCAGGATTATTGTAGGTCTAGAGAATTAAAAGATGAAATTTTCCAAATGACAGCTAGACCAAATGAAACTTTAGAAGAATAGGTAGAACGTTTCCAGTATAATTTACAGAGATCCCCCTATGCATCACTACCTCTGCCTGATAGTGTGTTGAAAACTGCATTGATCAGAGGAATGAAAGAATAATGGATTAAAACATTAAATATCATGGGAAAAAGGGGATATTTATCAAGAGAATTTTGCAGACATCATTGATTTATGCATCAGGAGTTCAAGAGGCAGCACAAGGATAAAACCAGCAGAATATGATTGGTTTGTCAGAGATAACAAAATATCAATAGAAGGAGTAACACGTGTAGAACTTGGAAATTTATTAGAAAATTTTAAAACTGATATTCTGGGGACATTAACTACACAACTTGATATTGTGCAAGCTAAACAAAAGCAGATGGAAGTGGAACAAAATATGGCGATCTTCTGCCCTTGATGTAGAAGAAAACATAGCCACAAGGAATCTCCACTTGATGCAGTTCAAACATGTGTTATCTGTACAAACGATCACCTTACTGAGAGCTGCTGCTCACTTCCTGGATTGAAGGCAGTATATAAGGAAGTGGAGGAAGAACTAGAGCCAGCATACTTCATTAACCAGCATCACCAATGGCAACCAAGGCAATCTGTTATGTTTTCAGACCCAACTTCTTCTTTCCAGCCTCCACAGTATAATGCTCAGCAATATAGTATGTGGCAAAACCAATCTCCACCCCCATTTCCGAACTGGTCATCATAGTCGTTTCCTTCTCCAAATCCGTGGATGAATCAAATGAGCCAATTCGGCTGGCCAAATTTTCCTTACGCCCCACCATATTGGCAGAATAACTCATATCCTCCACAATGGATCCCCCCTACTTCACAAGGTTCACCCTGGCAGACAAACTGGCCAAAATCGACATATCAGCCAACAGGCGCTATTCCATTCCCTCAACCGACTCTGCCAGCTTTACAACAATACCCCCAGTCTAATCTGAGGCTGCAACTCCCAGCCCAACCCAATCCCAATCCAAATAATAGACCGGTCCAATCCCTCCAAATCATGGAAACATCATAAATCGGACCTGACCTAAAGGAGTGCAATGATCTTCAGTTAAGATCTGGATGTATAATAAAAACAGAGGGAGACAAAACAGTTCATATTGAAGATCAATTACCAATAGAACAACCATTACAACAAGAAGGTGTAAGTAACAAACCCATCATCAAGCAAGTACATCCTCTCCTCCCTTCCCGAAACGATTAGTCATACCCCGACCGGTGCAATATCTAGACTTTGACATTCTGGGAGAGTTACAAAATCTGTACATAAGAATTCCATTCCTCCAAGTCATTCAAGACATCCCTATATACGCAAAAACTATAAAATAATTGTGCATAAAAAAATCAAGGAGAAATACAACCACTAACCCAAGAGTCCAAGTAGTTGGTACTTTATCTGACCTATCAGGAAAAGAGACACCCATTAAATATGAAGATCCCAGAAACCTAATTGTAACTATACAAATCTATGGTCAGACCCTGACTAATGCTTTAGTTGATCTAGGAGCTGCAATCAATATTTTGACAACCTCTACCTGCCAAAAGCTCAGCATTACATCAGTAGAACCTACTTCTACTTTGTTAGAATTGGTAGACCGATCTGTAGTTCGACCGGAAGGTACTCTATACAATGTCATGGTTTCTGTAGATTCTTGGGAATACCCAACCGATTTCCTGATAATTAATCCATAAACCCGGCTGGATGGACATCCGCTAATTCTAGGAAGACCTTGGCTTGCTACTGTCGATGCTTACATTGGTTTTCGGCATGGGAAACATGACCGTAACTAGAGGACCAGACATTAAAAATCTAGTTCTATACCCTCCAGCACATCCAAGTCTTACAATGATCAAAACTAACCAGCACCCTGTGTCATACCTTACTAACAATATCAAATCCCCATTGATTGTACAGAAGGCTCTAGATTTTAAAGACCAGACAGAGGATGATGCCATCAATAATTTCATTAGTCAAACTGAATCTAGATCTCACATACAGTGTTTCATGATAGAAGCAGCATTTGATAGTGAGCTAGAAGAAGATCCTTTGAAAGATGCGCATGACCAAACAATACCTGTGACTGTTGTTGCCAACAGTAAAGTAGTGGAAATTGAACTGAGTAAGACTCTAAATATCAATGCCAACCTCACAGCGGACCAAGAAACAAAGCTCGTCCATCTGTTACGAAAGTATCAAGAAGCATTTGTGTGGGATTACCCTGATATGAAAGGGATTGATCCTCAATTATGCACCCACCACATCTATATAGAAAAAGATGCAAGACCTGCTCGTCAACCACAAAGAAGGCTCAACCCCCATCTAAAAGAGGTTGTAAAAGCTGAAATTCAGAAACTTTTAGATGTTAATTTTATCTATCCTATTTTCGATAGTAAATGGGTCTCTCCCCTGGTGGTGGTACCCAAGAAAAATGGAAAATGGAGGATTTGTGTGGATTACAGGGAGTTAAATAAAGCCACACAGAAAGATCACTTCCCTCTCCCATTCATAGACCAAGTATTGGACACTTTAACAAGAAAGAAATTCTTTTCTTTCCTGGATGGCTTCAGTGGATACAACCAAATTCAGATTGCCCCTGAAGACCAAGATAAAACTACCTTTACTTGTCCTTGGGGAACATTTGCCTATCGAGTTCTACCCTTCGGCCTATGTAATGCTCCTACTACATTCCAAAGGGTTGTCCTTAGTATCTTTGCAGATTTAATAAATGATGGACTTGAGGTGTACATGGATGACTTTACACCATATGGAGATGATTTTGATCCAGCTTTAGATAATCTAGAAAAAGTCCTACAACGTTGCATCGCTACCAGGCTTTGCCTAAGCCACGAAAAATGTTATATGATGATGACAGAAGGGCTCATTCTAGGACACTATGTTTCAACAGCTGGCATCCAGGTAGACCCGGCCAAAATTCAAATACTTTTGCTTATCCCTACCCCCACTACTCAAACAAAGGTACGCAGTTTCCTTGGATTTTCTGGGTATTATAGACGATTTATAGAACATTACTCACATATTGCTGCACCTCTATATGCTCTAACTGGTAATGTTGATTTCTTGTGGACAGAAAAATGTGACCATGCTTTCAAGGAATTAAAGAAGCTTGTATCGACAGCCCCAGTCCTTCGAGGACCAAACTGGAATTTACCATTCCAAATCTCATCTGATGCATCGGATACAGCAATCGGTGCAGTCCTGGGGCAGGAAGAGGATAAAAAACCATATGCTATCTACTATATCAGCAAAAATTTATCCTCTGCCGAATTGAATTATATTGTCACTGAAAAAGAATTCCTGGTTGTAGTACATGTTGTTAATAAGTTTAGACATTATATCACAGGCTATCCCGTTATGTTATATACAGATCATTCTGCTATCAAATATTTGGCAAATAAACATGTTACAAATGCTAGAATAACCAGATGGTTGATCTTATTACAGGAGTTTGATATCACAATCAAGGATCGACCTGGCAAGGAGAACCCTATAGCTAATTTTCTCTCACGAATACCAAAATCAAATGAAACAGCAGCAGTGCAAGATCAATTTCCTAATGAGCACCTGTTTGTTGTTGCTGTTCGAACACCCTAGTATGCTGATGTTGCCAATTACCTTGCAGTAGGTAAGCTACCAAAACACTTAACCCCTCATGAACGTAAGCAGATTGTTCAGAAGAGTACCCGATTTTCGTGGATTGGGGGCTATTTGTTCCACACAGGGGCAAACATGCAAATCAGGATATGTATTCAAGAAGATGAAATTTTCAACATTTTAAAAGCCTGTCATGATGAACCATGCGAGGGACACTTTGTTGAAAAGAGAATAGCACATAAAGTATTGCAGACAGGATATCATTGGCCTACAATTTTCAAAGATGCGAAAAAATTTTCTCAAGCCTGTGACAGCTACCAGCGAGCAGGACGACCTGGTCAAGCCGACGAAATGCCTCTGAGGCCACAATTAGTCATTGAGCCATTTGAATGATGGGCTCTTTATTTTGTTGGACCCATCAATCCATCATCAAATCAGAGAACATACATCCTGGTGGCGACAGACTATGTTACCAAATGGGTCGAGGCTGAGTCATTGCCTAGAGCTATAGAAGATTCTGTAATCCAATTCTTGTTCCATTTGTTTGTGCGTTATGGACTTCCGATAGAACTAATTACAGATCGAGGACCACAATTTGTTGGAAATAAATTAGCTGCAACACTTAACAACTATCATATCTGGCATAAAATTACTACCCCATATCACCCGCAGGCGAAGGAGCAAGTAGAAAGTAGCAACAAGGTAATAGAATCAATTTTAAAAAAAACCATTGCATCGCATAGGCGTGATTGGGCCGCCCGATTACCTGAAGCACTGTGGGCTTACAGAACCACATGGAGGAGTACCACAGGCTATTCACCCTATCAATTAGTGTTTGGAAAACAACCTATCTTCCCCATAGAATTTGAAATCCAAACGCTACGAACTGCACAGGAAGTTGGCCTAGATCTAAGTGAGGCACAAATCAATCGATTACAGCAGATTAATGAATTGGACAAAATCAGGCTCTCTGCATTACAAAATACAACACTTATTCAACAGCAACGAGCTAAATGGCATGATGCACTGATCAATAACAAAATATTTCACGAAGGAGACTAGGCTCTGTTATATGACTCTCGATTTCAAGACTTCCCGGGGAAACTTCAGACTTGATGGTTAGGACCATACGAAATCCAGAAAGTACATGATAATGGGACCCGCACTCTGATCACAATTGACGGTTATGGATATGCATTCAAGGTAAATGGCCACCGAGTTCGTCCCTATCGAAAGCCACTCACTCGGGAATCCTTCTGTCAGCAGCTACGTCAAGACATTGATATGGAAATTTTAGGAGGGGAAGCAAAATCTTCCTCACCTATAATTTAGTAAGGAATTCATTTTTCTATAACTTGTACATAAGTTCTTGTATATATGTTTTCTTGATCTTTCTTATAATTTTTGCATTCTACGTGTTCTTGTTTTTCCTTTTCAAAAGGAACAACACTTGTGCGTTTCTGTTGTTCCATTTCAAAAGGAACAGCATTCGAGTGTGTATGTTGTTCCTTTTCAGAAGGAACAACACTTGTGTGTTTCTAGTGTTCCTTTTCAAAAGGAACAGCATTCGAGTGTTTCTGTTGTTCCTTTTCAAAAGGAACGGCACTTGCGTGTTTTTGCTGTTCCTTTTCAAAAGGAACAACACTTGTGTGTTTCTGTTGTTCCTTTTCAAAAGGAACAACATTCGAGTGTTTCTGTTGTTCCTTTTCAAAAGGAACAGCACTTGCGTGTTTTTGTTGTTCCGTTTCAAAAGGAACAACACTTGTGTGTTTTTGCTGTTCCTTTTCAAAAGGAACAGCACTTATGTGTTTCTATTGTTCCTTTTCAAAAGGAATAGCATTCGAGTGTTTCTGCTGTTTCTTTTCAAAAGGAACAGCACTTGCTTGTTTTTTTTGTTCCTTTTCAAAAGGAACAACACTTGTGTGTTTTTGTTGTTCCTTTTCAAAAGGAACAACACTTGTGTGTTTTTGCTGTTCCTTTTCAAAAGGAACAGCACTTGTGTGTTTTTGTTGTTCCTTTTCAAAAGGAATAGCATTTGAGTGTTTCTATTGTTCCTTTTCAAAAGGAACAACATTTGAGTGATTCTACTGTTCCTTTGCAAAAGGAACAGCACTTGAGTGTTTCTGCTGTTCCTTTTCAAAAGGAACAACATTCGTGATTTTCTGTTGTTCCTTTCAAAGAAACGACATCCCATGTATTTGTTTGCATGGATTCTTCTCTGAGGAACACCATCAGCATGTTTTTGCTCTTATTGAGGATGCTTTGCGCCCATGTTCTCCTCAGTCTTTAAGATACAGCTATGGACTTATGTAATGAACATAAATCATGATATACCGAAGTCAACAGATCATAAATCGTTATCTTTATAAAGCCTAGTATTGATAAGAGGACAAGAGGAGGGACACACTTACTTTTCTCTTCGTTGTCATTGTCTTATTACTGTCGCTCGGGTTGGTGATCTTTATCATGACGATTTCCCTAAAATTCTTTTTTTGATTATTACCTAGGAGTAAGAGCAGAGGATTTATATCTGTCTGTTGGGATGATAAGACTTCTTCCACCATTCCCTGCTCTTAAGGAGTACGGAACCACCCTTATGTGTAAATAAATAAAAAAGTGCTCTGCAAAAAGAAAAAGAAAATACGAATTATCAATTGTCAAATGCAGGATAGGGGGTCTCATCAAGAGCCAGCCTACCATGATCATAAGGATGGAAGCGAAGTGGCATTCCCATTACGGCCACCACACCAGGGATATGGTCCAAAGGTATACTAAATAAACAAACCTTGGAACAGGGGGTCTCATCACGAGCCGGCCTGCCCATGTTTCACACCTACCTTGTGAATGGCATTATGGCTATCTGGTTATCAAGCCAACATAATGGCCTACATTTTGACAAAGCACTCTTCAAAATACACACAAAGGATCATGGTTTCGGGGGGTGAAATAAACAACTCTGCCAAGGTTATGAACACCTGTTGGTAGCAGAGCTCTATTAATGGCATTGAAGTCGTAATGGTTACACCAAAAGGTATGATATCAATACTTCTTCTTCTCTTATATCCTTTGAATAGATCATATTTTATGCCCCGATGTATACATCGCATGAATAAACATTACCACCAATCATGGCAACGGAACTGACAATGACCGCTGGAAATTTCGTACGCTTGACAGACATCCCATCCCCCGGCCTCTCATTATATCATGCAGGCTCTTATGTAAAACACGATCTACCTTTTTGCCTCGATTTCGGTATTTCGTTGTCTTTCTAAAACATGGCATAACTTCATATGTTGTTTCTTTATAACTTGATTTCCAAATGGCTGCTGCTCCTCTATTTGACGGCTGGGAACAGCCTGTCAGATCGCGGGGGGGGAGGTAACCTCATTACTCCATGGATTACATGTCAGCACACCATTCAGGCAAGATAATGTACGAAGGTATGGCATGGTTTAACGGTATGATAATTCTATTTTACGGAAATTGTCATCCATGATCCTTTTTTGTTGCATGCTCTGTGTTCTTTTCCAAAACTTTGCGACGATCACCCTCTCTGCGTCTCAAACAGCACAGGCAGTTGTTGTTCCATTAAGAATTCTGAGTGGAATCATGGGAGGAAAGACAATCCGAAGCGAACCTCAGGAATTGACAGTCTCCGCTGCTACCTGCGAGATCCTGGAAAACACAGGGTGGCTGAATTGTTTTAGTCGCCTACGAGAATCGAATGAAGCAGTGGCATTGGAATTCCTGCAAAATTTGCAGGAGAACTACTCCATAGTAAGAGAAAAACGGATAACGATCACGGATGATATCATTGCAGAAGTCTCGAGACTACCAACTGCCAGACCCGTATGGACGCTGAAGAAAGAAAGACTACAAAAGGTTATGGAGATTTTCCAGGATGAAGACCAAAGCTTGACAGCCAAAGGGAAGGGCGTTCTGCTGGCAACATTAGGGGAACCCTGGACCGAGTTAGCAAAGATAGTGCAGAGCTACATCACTTACGAAGGGAGGAAATACGTGGTAAGACCACGTCATCTGAAACTCTTAGCTGTTTTGAAAGGAAAATGTTCTGTAAACCTCCCTGCACTCTTAAATTCGTTATTACACGATGCGGCTCGAAGCCTGAAAAAGGCACAGCACATAGAGGCAGTTGTTAGCCACCATCGACTGATTCAATTGATAGTGAGCCATAGTATCACTCAACAACAGAGCAGCTGGGAGGAGCTCATCGTAATGGTCGAGGGGGGATTCGCTGCACTACCCCCAAAACCTAAACATTCCTCTAGCACACTAGAACGATCAGAGAAACACAGAGAATTAGCATCAAAAAAACATGTTGCTCCAAAACGAAAACAATCCTCTAATACACCAGAATGACGAGAGGAACCCAGAGAATTGGTAGTAGAGAAACACATTGCTAGTACACCCAAACAACCTGAGAGACCAAGGAAATCAGCCCAGCTAGCACAGATACGAGGAAGGCTGGAAAAGATCCAGGGGACCACTACCCAACCAATCGAGATTACGGACGAACCTCCAGAACCAGAAGGAGGACCTTCCAAAGAAAATGTTGAGCAATCTGGGGCCGAGGCTAAGCAGCCTGGAGAAGGAGTTGAGGAAGGGGACGAGCACTCTAGAACAGAAACAGAAGCTGAACACCCCAAGGCAGCCACCAAACAGGCCAGTCAGGAAGAGGAAGTAGTACAGCCAGGGGGCAGCCCTCTACAGGACCCTGTGGGTGAAAAGGAATTGGCAGCAGTCCTGCCCAATATGGGGGAGTATGGCCAACCCTCCAGCATAGCAGGCATCCCTGACAGACCCTCGGAGGAAGACACACTTGAGAAAGCACATGCAGAAAAGGCGGGAGAAGAAAACTTGCCCGTTTGTGATGATGAAATAGGGGACACCAATCAGGAACAATCTGTTCCCAAGACACCAGAAGAAATTCTAGACGGAGAAGGAGAAGATTTAAGGGCCAGTCATAAACCCTCTGCCGAGGCAATAGAGATTAAGAAATTAAGGAGGAAATAGCAGAGGTTATTGGGCACTATAGCCAAGCTCCAACAGCAAATTCGAATTCTGAAAGCCAACCTGAGGATACAAAGGACCGCAATGAAAAGAAAGAGGGCCAATGTAGAAAAATCCCATAGGACAAGAAGACGACAGACCTATTATTGCTCTGTTGGTTGAAACCCCATTATAAGACCTAATGCCGAAGAACAAACCGTTGTTCCAAATGACATTAAAGAACAGACTGTTGTTCCAAATGACATCGAAGGACAGATTGTTGTTCCAAATGACGTTGAGGGACAGACTGTTGTTCCAATTGACACTGAAGAATGGATGGACATTCCAATTGAAGTAGAGGAACAACAAGATACTCCAATAACAGGGGGACCACAGCAACCTTTCATTTGTGTTAAGAAAGAAAAAGAGAGCAAGAAGACCCAAACAGAAGCACCACCCTCAGGGGTAATTCGGTCTAAAATCCAAACAACATAACAAAAAGGTCCAGGTAAAATTCCCAGCCTCTACAGCTCTATAAAAAAAGGATCCAAAAACAAGGACCTTGCACAAAATGATGAAGCAAGCTCAGCAAGAAGCGGAGCAGCTGAGAGAACAAACAATCCCCCCGAAGAAATATGAAGAGCTACAACAGCAACTTCCGGATATTAGTCAGTCCGAGAGCCAGGCCTTTGAAGGATGGCAAAAGGAGCAAGAAAAGGTTGCCAAGGTAACTCGTCGATTAGATATTCTTATTAAGCAGATGGACACTGTGTGTTCCTTGTATAATGACGTTTTGACCTATAGGGCCCCTGGTAAAAATTATGCTTTATTTTTGCTTTAACGATATTTGCGATCAAAAATAAAAGTCATTAGGGCAGGTGCCCCTATCCACATCAATATTGTTAATGATTTTATAGATTTTTGCAAGAATTATGGGATTAAGGTTCAAAGATTATTGTGCGAATTTTACTTGCACAACCTTGTGCTAGACTAGGAAACTAACTTAAATCCTGGTCCTTTTGTTGGTGACATACAATTGCAAGCCTTCATTTCATGTGGGGTTAATCAGCTGAAATGGCTCAAAGCTTATAACACCGTTCAGAGACAGGATAATAGCCTAGACTTATGGGTGCGAACCGAGCCTAGAGACCCAGTGATGCTATGGAGAGAGCATAGAAGCCTTATGAGGACCCCAGGTGTCATCGAGATATTACGACCCATGCACAAAGACCTTATCCGACATAGTCTGGAATATTTTCTGACTATTAAAGACCTTTCCATCGATGCTGCAAAATTCCGATACCGGACCTCTAGCCCAAACATCCAGCTCAGGGAACCATTCAAATACGAGAATTTTGAGCTGGCTACCAGCCGATTGAACCTTTATGGGGAACGTATTCTGCAAGCAGAGCCATCCTGGTTGGGGTATCGATTTCATAGTCCAATTATTTGGTACCTTGCACCCGAATATCAGGCCTTGTATGAAATTCCTGCATATCAAATAAATCAGTTCTTTGATCATCTAGTTTCTCATCACGGTTGTCGGCCTCCTCACGAGGTTCCCTCTCCGGCCTATTCTCTTACCGCCTTGCATGTCAACTATAATGTTTTCATGAGGGCATGAAACATGGTAAGCAGGGGGGTGTGTGGAGCACTTGAAAGGTATGCTTTTGACAAACAATTTAGTGGCTTTTCAGTAATATTTGTAACCTTTTCTGCATTATGAATTCAAAGAGATAAAGAATTTTAATAAAATGTGTAAGAATTAACATGGGAAGCTCAATCATTGATAACTGTTGTTTTTCTATACAGAGAAAGGTGGAAGCAAGGAGTTGCTGTTCAAAAGCAAAAAACAGAGGAGGAATAACTGCTGTCCCTCTAGAAGGGAACTGGATGCAAACGAGATCGAGCAAATCAAAGCTGAATAACCCAGGAAAGGAAGGAGGGATACCAATTCAGCGAAAGAGAGAAAGAAAAGTAAAGGATTAATAGATTGGCAAATCCCTCAGGATATCTGATCCTGAGGGATCGTTGTTTTACTTATCTTTGTTACCTAGATATCCTCGTCGTTACTTTTATATAAAGGAACAACATTGTTGAGCAAGGGGACTCCTGTTTTTGTAATTTTCAGTTTCAGACAAAACCTTGATCATCGAGTCTCACTGAGACCTGGTTTACTGTACATTTGTTGATGCATTAATATAAAAGACTTGGTGTTTATTTCGTCTTTGCGTCTGGAGTAACCTAAGGCGGTGTACCATTGGCAGCTAAGGGCCCGGCTCCGAAGGACACTTGCTTTTGTATCATTATATTGTGATTTATGCGTGAATTTCTTATCTTTATCACTCAGTAATCTGATATATCTTTCATATGCTATGCTATGCTCTGTTACGATCAATGCATTAATGGTTTTTCTCAGAAAATCCGTGTAATGACTCTGCACTGTATAATTGGATCTCTTCAGAGTTGAATCGCATGCTTTTAGTCTCAAACCAGCTATTTCTGTTACAGAGTGTCTGTGTGAATATTATTGTCATTTGATTTATTCGAAACCCTGATTATTGGAATTTGAAAGTAATGTTATTCTATGTAGAAACACAGTTATATTACCCTTAATTATCAGATTACTATATTAATGCGAGGCGTGCATATATGGTTGATTATTGTCGTTCCATAATTCATCAATGAGTGTTGTTCCATAAAGTATATTCCATCCAGTTTGCTTGAGGAGAGAAGAATGTTATAGAAAAGTGTGAGTAAGTTGGGTTTGACTCACGAGATTTGTTCCATTTACTGTTGTTCCATTTCCCTTTTTGTTGTTCCATTTTACTTACTGTTGTTCCATTTACTTGCATTTGTTGTTTTGGTGTGAGAGAATGTCTAAGGCTGTAGTGAGCTTCAGCAGACGCTACCTAGCTCCCAGACCTATGGTCCATGCTCTAATTTCCTTTCCATCAGTTTCTAGAGGGATGGGTTATCGCTTTCGTACCCTTGACTGATAAACTGTCTTGTGTGATTCGATATTTTTGGAGTAATTTAGTTATAGTTTAGCATATGTTTACTTTTGTATTTTTCTGAACGCTATACTACTAAGAATTACTCAGATGAATAGCCTCGGATTGAGTTACTCTTTGCAATAACAAAACGTTCCCAATTTGATTTATTAATGTAGGATAATTAGAGGTGTGGGAGACCCTAGTTATAGCTCTACAGTAGGGAAAGACATTATCAAGTAGCTACATCAAGCTTCATTGTAAGTATTGACTTGCATGTGTATTTTCCTTGCTAGATTTGGCATGCATGGGATTTCATTTGTTTCTTTTCTACCATGGCATGTGTTTTTCTAGGTGTGACAATATTTTCAGCCTAGCTTTGCCATTTCCAAGTAGCTTTGATGAGATGGGTTCTATCATTCGGTTTATGTGGGATGGCTGAATTGGATTGAAAGTTGAGTGGGGTGGATCTCTGAATTGACAAACACATGGTCTACTGGTCCTGTTATACTGTCCAACAAACCCCATTTTAATGTATTATAAGTTTCCTATGAAATTTATTATATTAAAATAGGGACCCTTCATCTTAAAAAATCTTATAATTAAAGCTTAATACTTAGGATTTTTAATTAAAAGCCAAATATTAATCTTTGATTATCCCAAAAAACCAAATTAAATAGCCCCCAAGACACAAACTATACTTAGGCTTAAGTATTAAACATTATGGGTTATTTGACTAAAAACAAAATAAATATTTATATCTGTAATATTCCTGAAGGTGGTAGCTTTACAAACTTCAACACTCTGCCATATCCTGCATTGCATCCATACCCTGAATCGTAAGTTTCATAAGGAAAAGATCCCTTTGCCAACTCCATTGTGATTCCGATATAAACCAGACACGACGGGACAATTAACTTCACTTCATTAAAATCCTGCATTCGCGCAATCGCAAGAACAATTGCCCCAAGTCCCGCTACCTATATCTTTTGCAATATATGATTACTCTGGATCTAAATATCCATTGCAATCCATAAAATACCATGTCTAAGGCTATCACAAAATGTTAAAAGCTTAAGTCCAACCCCACTCCAAATGTCGAGTGCGATATGCGATAATGCTTGGACCTGCCTGGATTATACAGTGCAATTTATATTAATATCATATCCATGGCCTATAAAATAGTTGCAAAGTTTTAAAAAAATTATACCTCATTCCAATGTCGATTGCGATATACATCCCAACACCAATTGCGATATGACATCAGTAGTGATATCAAATTCACGTCATCCCTGACATCACAAATGATGTCATCCTCTACATCACGTGCCACGTCACTTATCACATGCCACACCACCATTCCATGTCATCTGCCAATTCATAGTGACATCATCCCTAACATCATCCCACATATCACAAATTTCTAGTCTTTTGTCCACCTCTTATAGTCTGCAACTCCGAACGCCGATTGTGACAATCATGTGTATTGCAATATACGATAAAGCCCTGAACCCAATTGAATTATACACTAAAATTCATTTAAGCCCCATGTCTGTAGCTATCAAAAATAACAAAGGATCATCATATCACATCCTCCTGCCATATCCCGATTGCGATATGTAATTAGGCCCAGACCCAACAGGATTATAAAATCCATACCATAAAATCCCACATCTGGAGCTATCGTAGTTACTAAAGGTTCCTACCTCATGCTGATTGCGATTCCGATAAAGCCTCATACCCAACGAGATTATATAATGCAATCCATAAATCCCACATCCTTGCAATCGTAAGAGTCATGAACCTTAAGCCATTCCTCCTCTTCCCATTCCAATTCCAAATGGTCTTATTCAAATTTTCGTCTATTTCAATAAGGATTCTCCTTTCTTGAAATATGATGCTAATTCAATGGACGGTCTAAAAGTGATTGTGATTTTGCAATAAAATCGTAAAAGTCTGACTTGTCTTACCATAGACCTCACTCCGCATGATGGTTGTGTTTGGGATTTATTGTGCTCTACATTTTTCTGATTTCCTACAAAACGTGATTTGTTTCAAATAAATTCACTTAATCATCTCATTTATGTTTAACTTATCAATTCTTTTTTTCCATGTTCAAGCTCATGACAGAGGAAGACAGTTGTGTTGATAAGTGGCATATCAATTCAAACAGACAGATAGACATCCAGGGAATTCGATGGAACAAACAAATCTAATGAAGACACCAAATCACTTTCAGAAACTTTTACCAATTTTTTTTTTCCTTTAAGCACTATTGAAGGGATTTGTTTAAATGCCTTCAACGCTCTGCACAATAGATTCAGTTTTTTCTGCTATTTAAGCTTACTCATTGTATGAGAAAAAGGTCCTGAATTTTATGAAGAAAGGCTTACAAAATCTCACACTACTATACTTTCATTCTTTTCTCCATAGAACGACTGGAACATTGTTTAGGAATTTTCAAAAGGAATTTCAAGAAGTTTCACTTTTGTACTCCTTAAATTATCTTCGTGAGAAGGAATAAACTATTGCTATTTCTTTTATGAGCTAAACGACATGCATCTGGTATTTCTATCTTTGTGCCTCTGTTTTGTTCATAAATAAATAGTGAATTTTTCTTTTCAGATTGCTTATTACATGGTATTTCTACTCTTCTCTGCAATTCACGAATTCTTGAAGGCACTATTGTATAAAGGATTTAGAGTTGTAGGTAAGAGGAGAAAACTCAGATTTGAGGGATTATTAAGGATTTTTCTTTTGCACTCGGAATTATGTTTTTATGGGCAGATTTCGTACTATTACAGCTCTAGTTTTAAAAGCAGAAGTTTAAGAATTGTAAAAGACTATTACAGACCAGAGAGGGAAATGCATTTAATAAATTGGTATTTTCAATACTATTGTTTCAAATACTAGTTTCATTTTATAATGGCAGGAATGTGTCATTTTATTCATATTTTTGCACTATTGTTAGTATGAGTAATTTGTCTCAATCATATGTTATAATTTATCTCAGCTCTTATCTATTGAATTCTGATTTCTGAGTAACTATTTACTCAGAAATTTGTCTTTTAATATTGATTTAACAAATAATGATATGCTGTGAACTATTTCCTCATATTCCTATTTAATTATTCGAATTGTTGATTTAACAATCAATATCATTTTGTGAACTACTTCATAAATGTTATCGGTTGATTATTTCAATTAAGAGGTCTCTGAATAGAATATGTTTTGGTATTCATAATGCTAGTTAATTGAACTATTTCGTTAGCTTGATATTCATTTTAAGCCAAACATATTTAAATCCAAAATCATTTAAATATATTGCTCTCGGTTGGGTTAGATCTATATCTTCCTAATTGAGATAGGGTTAGGATTTAGTTCCTTTTTCTTGAACTTTAAAATTAGTTTTCATTTAGATTAATTGTGCATTTCTAGAAGTCCTCTTTTAAGAAAAACTTTAGATTGGTTTGGTTGTTCCACAAAAACAACTTAAGGATCATTCTTCTTGCCTAATTAGCTTGAAGAATTGATCTGATGGCCCTAGCTATTGGCAATTATAGATATATTTAAAGCTGATAACGATTGAGAGAAGGTAATTAGACCTAATTGAACCAGTTGGAACCACTATCCCAAATGGAAAAGGAGTTGTTTTAAGTTTCTAACCGGGTGGTTATCCCTAATGTTATGGCAGTGGTTTTCGAGGCCTCAACGTTTTTGGCGCTAGAAGGAGGGTCTTGAATTAGTTATTTGTTTCAATTTTGTTATATCATTTTTTAACTAATCATGGCTCCCATATGCATTCCTACACTTGGTCATGCATTTAGTTCACCTAAGCCTACATGAGGCATGCCCAAGAAGCAGATCGAGTCCTTGTCACAAGTTAAAGTTCGATGGTGAGAGTAATACTTCTACATTAAATCATATTTCTGATTTCACTAATAGATGTAAATATTTTAATATAATCATTGATAATGATATCTGCATGATTTTCACTCTCACATTCAGAGGACGGATCCACAAATGGGTCGGAGTGCTTCCTGAGAAGTCGATTCATTCATGGAAACATGTTTTCCATGTATTTCTCAAAGTACACCAAAATTACAATTACAATAGTTTGTGTTTCAAATTAGACAATATTTACATGTATGATAGTGAATCTTTAGATGATTTTCCTTCAACTGAAGATTTAATTGAACATTTCACTTCTCTTGTTTCTTCCCACACTGAAAATAATGAATCAATTAACGAAGAACAATATATATCTAACACATTAACTAGTCTTGAATCACCAAACAATTTTATGGAACTCGAACCTGAAATTGTAATTAAATCACAACATTCTTCTTTAGAAAATTTCAATTCTCATTTTCTGATTTCTGAAACAAATATTTCCAATATAAATACAGAATCTGAAAATGTTATTGAAACGTTTTTTATGATGCATGTGAACAATAAGTAGTTCCAATAAAATACAATCTACAACCAGACTTAGATAATGAACATATTAATTTATCTTCTTTCAAGGAAAATTCAGAACATGTTTCTCTAATTGAAAGAACTTTCTTAAACCTACATTATATTATGGAAAGTTCTATAAATGATTCATTTTAGCTGACATTATATTCTCGAATGTATTATTTTGTTTATCTTGATGTCTTTTCAAATCAGAGTATATTTAATAATGATCATGCTAATCTTTCAGTTGATAATTTTCCTAGTTTTTATTATGAAAATTCTACATCTAGCAATCATTTGAATGACAATTCTCCAAAAACCAAATTAAATAACCCCCAAGACACAAACTAAACTTAGGCTTAAGTATTAAACATTATAGGTAATTTTATTAAAAAACAAAATAAAATGGATCATTAACATTCCAGAAGGTTGAAACTTTACAAACTTCAACACTTCCCCATACCCTGCATCGCATCCATACCCCGCATCGCAAGTTTCATAAGGAAAAGACCCCTCTGCCAACTCCATTGTGATTGTGACATAAACTGAACCCGATGGGAAAATTAACTTCACTGCATTAAAATATCACATTAGCGCAATCATAGAACCATTACCCAAGTCCCGCTATCTATCTCATTTGCGATATCCAATTACTATGGACCCGATAGGATTATCCATAAAATCCATCGTTTGAGGCTATAACAAAATTTTAAAATCTTAAGTCCAACCCCGCTCCAAATGTCAATTGCGATATAAGATAAGGCTGAGACCCACCTGGATTATGCACTACAATTACATTAATATCACTTTCGAGGCCTATACCATAATCGCAAAGTTTTAAAATAGCCATGCCTCGTTCCAATGTCGATTGTGATATAAATCCCAACATTGATTGAGATATGACATCAGTAGTGACATCAGATTCATGTCATCCCTGACGTCACAAATAATGTCATCCTCCATGTCACATGCCACATCACTTGCCATGTGCCACATCACCATTCCACATCATCCACCACATCATAGTGACATCACCATGACATCATCCTTGATGTCATCCTACATATCACAAATCACTAGTCTTTCGGCCACCTCTTATAGTCTACAACTTTGAACATCGATTGTGATAATCATGTGTATTGTGATATGAAATAAAGCCCCAGGGCCAATATAATTGTACATTGCAATTAATTTAATCCCCGCACCCGTAGCTATTAGAAATAACAAAGGATCATCATATCACTACCTCCTACCCTATCCCAATTATGATATGCAATTAGGCCCAGACCCGACAGAATTATAAAACACATACCATAAAACCCCACATCCAGAGTTATCGCAATTACCAAAGGGTCCTGCCTCATGCCAATTGTGATTGCAATAAATCCCCAGATTTGACAATATTATACAATGAAATCCATAAATTCCCACATCCGCGCAATCGCAAGTGTCACAGACCTTAAGCCATTCCTCCTCTGCCAATTCTACTTGTGAATGGGTCTTATTCGAATTTTTGTCTATTTCAATAAGGATTCTCCTTGCTTGAAATATGATGATAATTCAACCCCGAGTATAAAAGTGATTGTGATTTTGCGATAAAAAAATTGAAGTCTGACTTGTCTTACCACAGACCTCACTTGGCATGATGGTTGTGTTTGGGATTTATTACACTCTACGTTCTTCTAATTTCCTGCAAAACATGATTTGTTTCAAATAAAATATGTTTATCATCCCATTTATGTTTATCTTATTGATTCTTGTTTTCTGTGTTTAGGATCATGATAGAGGAAGACAGTTGTGCTGATAAGTGGCATATTAGTTCAAATAGGTAGACAGACATCTAGGAAATTTGATGGAACAAATGAAGCTGATGAAGACAGCAAATCAGTTTCATAAAATTTTACCAAAATATTGTTTTCCTTTAAGTATTGTTGAAGGGATCTATCTAAATGCCCTCAATGCTTTGCACAATAGATTTAATTTTTTTCTACTATTTAAGCTTACTTGTTGTATGAGAAAAATGTCCTAAATTTTAGGAAGAAAGGCTTACGAAAGCTTACACTAGTATACTTTCATCATTTTCTACATAGAACGACTAGAACAATGTTTAGGAATTTCATAAATAATTTCGAGAAGTTGCACTTCTGTACTCCTAAAATCATCTTCTTGAGAAGGAATAAACTGTTTCTATTTATTTTATGAGCTGAACAATGTGCATCTGGTATTTCTATCTTTGTGCCTCTGTTTTAGTCAGAAATAAATAGTGAATTTTTCTTTTTCAGATTGCTTACTACATGGTATTTCTACTCTTCTCTGCAATTCACAAATTCTTGAAGGCACTATTGTATAAAGGATTTAGATTTGTAGGTTAGAGTTTTCCTTTTGCACTCTGAATTATGTTTTGATGGGAAGAGTTCGTACTATTACAACTCTAGTTTTAAAAGCAGAAGTTCAAGCATTGTAAAAGACTATTAGAGGCCAAAAATAGAGAAATGTGTTTAATAAATTGGTATTTTTAATACTATTGTTTTAAATACTAGTTTCATTTTATAATGGTAGGAATGTGTCATTTCATTCATATTTGTGCACTATTGTCGGTATGATTAATTTGTCTCAATCATATGTTATTATTTATCTCTGCTCTTATCTGTTGAATTCTAATTTCTAAGTAACTATTTACTCATAAATCTGTCCTTTAATATCAATTTAACAAATAATGATAAGTTGTCAACTATTTCCTCATATTCATGTTTAATTATTCGAATTATTGATTTAACAAACAATGCCATTTTGTGAACTACTTCCTAAATGTTATCGGATGATTTTTTTAATTAAGAGGTCTCTGAATAGAATATGTTTTGGTATTCATAATGTTGTTAATTGAACTATTTCGTTAGCTTGATATTCATTATAAGCCAAACATATTTAAATCCCAAATCATATAAATATCTTTCTCTTAGTTGGGTTAGATATATATCAGCCTAATTGAGATAGGTTTAGGATTTAGTTCCTTTTTCTTGAATTTTAGAATTAGTTTGCATTTAGATTAATTCTTCATTCTAGAAGTCCTCATTTGAGGAAAAACTTTAGATTGGTTTGGTTGTTCCACAAAAACAACTTAAGGATCATTCTTCTTGCGTGATCAGGTTGAAGAATTGATCTGATGGCCCTAGCTATTAGGAATTATAGATATATTTAAAGCTGATAGCGATTGAGAGAAAGTAATTGGACCTAACTGAACCAGTTGGATCTGCTATCCCAAATGGAAAAGGAGTTATTTTAAGGTCTAGACCAGGTGGTTAACACTAATGTTATGGAAGCGATTTTTGAGGCCTCAACATTTTTTGTGCTAGAAGGAGGGCCTTTAATTAGTTATTTGTTTAAATTTTTTCATATCATTTTTTAACTAATCATGGCTCCCATATGAATTCCTACACTTGGTCATGCATTTAGTTCACCTAAGCCCACACGAGGCATGCTCAAGAAGCAAGTCGAGTCCTTGTCATAGTTAAAGTTCGATGGTGAGAGTAACATTTCTGCATTAAATCATATTTCTGATTTTTTTAATAGATGTAAATCTTTTAATATAATCATTGGTAATGAGATTTGCAGGCTTGTCACTCTCACATTCAAAGGACGGATCCGCAAATGGTTTGAAGTTCTTCGTGAGAAGTCGATTCATTCATGGAAACATTTTTGCCAGGTATTTCTCAAAGCACATCAAAATTACAATTACAATAATTTGTGTTTCAAATTAGATCATCTTTACATGCATGATAGTGAATCTTTAGATGAATTTTATAAAAGTTTTTGGTCGTTTTGTTGTAGATTTCATTTAGAATATTTTCCTTCAACTAAAGATTTAATTGAATGTTTCACTTTTCTTGTTTATTCCCACACTGAAAATAATGAATCAATTAATGAATAACAAGATATATCTACTTCACTAACTAGTCTTGAATTAACTAGTTACTAATGATCATGCTAATATTTTAGTTAATAGTTTTCCTAGTTCTTGTTCTGAAAATTCTACATCTAGAAATCATTTGAATGATAATCCTTTAATTGCAAAATCTTCTTCTTTTGTATTTTTTGATTCTGTTATTTCAAACCTGTCATTTGATTTTCATAATAAGAAGGTAATTTATGATGATTATCATGATGATGATGACATAGAATCACACCTTATACAAAATGCACCAATTATTAAAACTAATTTATCTTATAAAGATTCACATGCTTTAATTTTGTCTCCTGAACACAAACTTAGTTTTGAGAATTTTCATGAGTTAATTTCGCCAGTTTCTAATGTATTTCATTTTGATTCTTTTTAGAAATCGACATTTTTAAATTTTTCAGGGAATGTCCTTTTAGTGGTAATTCTTTGACTGAAATCCACAATATGTTCCAAAATTGCCTTGTAAAATTATTTTGTAATTTTAGCTCTCATAACAATTTAAAAATTTTTCCATAGCAATGAGATTTATTAAAAGAAAATGATGAATTCGTTTCTCATAATCCTGAATATCAAAAATTATTTCCTTTCTAATTTAATTCAACATTTAGAAATTCATTCCAATCATTTTATCATTTGTCAAATTTAAATCTTGAGAGTGTTCTTCCTTCACAACATGCTTTGCCATCATCTCCTTTGGAAAGTTTTCATTCTCTAACAAATATTCATCCATTCTTTGATGATCCCAGTGATATTTGTTTAGTGCATGCTTTCCAAAAAATATGGTTTACTAACAGGTTAATTATAAATAAACTTATTTTTGTACATAATTTTACATTAGATCTAAAAAAATAAATTTTGTTTAATTTTGATTGTTTTCATTATCTTGTTACTAATGTTTGACTTGTACTTGCAGGTAGGTAATAAAGCGAGAGAATGGTTACATTGGACGTATGATTATAAATAATCATGTTTCCTGCATTAAGTTAGAATTAGGAATAGATTAGTTTAGATTAGATTCAATACATAATGATTTTGATTTATTGCCTTGCATTGGAGAAAGTCATATCTTTCTGGTAATATTAAATGAAATTCTTCAATGGTAAGTCTCTTATACTCACTTTCTTCACTTCTTTACTTTTTAGATTTAGTTTTGTTTTCTTGTTTTGTTGATATGTAACTCTCTTTTGCATCTCTTCACAAGCATTTTCACACCTTTACCAGATCAAATTGTGAGCTTAAAGAAGCAGTAATGATTTTCATTGAATCAGTTGAAATGGGGAAGTTCTAAACCTTAATATTTTTCTTCAAAAGCATTACTCTGATTAGAAAATGGTTAAAACACTTTTTACAAGTTCTACTTTTGAAAAGGATAAATTAATAGCAAATTTCCTCATTTAAACTGAATTATCACTAAATGCTTTTAACTTTGAAAATTCGATTTATCTAGATTTCGACATAAGAAGAAATGTTCTCTTCGTTATCTTTTTCCTCTTTTGTTAAGAAATTTACATAAACCATTTTGTAAAGTTTTCCTTTTAAATTTGATTTTGAGTGATTTTATCATCATACTCGTGAATGGTCATATCTTGAGAATTTAGTTATCATATTACATTTACTTTTTTTTTAGATAATATGGTTAAATGAAATACTCTTGGCCTTTCATGAACATCTCTTGAAAATAATTTTATGATTTTTCAATTTGAAAGTAGGAATTTTTCACGAAGTGGTTATGAAAATTCAAAATTAGATAAAAATTATTAACTCTAAAATTTTTCCAGTAAGTTGTAAAGTCTTTAAAAAACCTCAAAAATTATATCCTTTTACTCTAGTTTCAGTGAAAAACGTTATTCTTAAAAAGTGAAAACCATATTATGACTAAACACTTTCAACTCGGATTTTTCATTCAAAACTCTTAAGGAGTCAACAATCCTCCCCATCCATTAAAAAGAGAATTTTTAGAGTGTAATTCTAAAATATTAAAAATCTAAAAAGATAATAGGTCTCATCACAAGCCTGCTTACCATGTTCATAGGGAACCAATTAAACTAACATTTCCACACTAATCACCAAATCAGGGTAATGGCTTATGATTTTTAATTGTAATACAAGGGGTCTCATCACGAGCCAGCTTGTTCCATTTTGATTATTACCGGTGAATGGCATTGTCACTATTTGGCCACCAAGCATGGGCAATGGCTTTTTAGCATAAAAAAACAAAAACAAAAACAAAAAAATAAATAAATAAAAATTTGCCTCTAAATTATTATATTAAATGAATGGAACACCAAATTGTTGTTGGTTAAAAGGTAACCCTGTTGAGGCTATGAATGCCAGCTAGAATTAGTGCCTCTACCTATGATGAACGCATAGATTTTAAAGCTAAGTCGTAAAAGGCCCCCTCCTTTATTTTTATAAACTGATTAATGATTGATACAAGTAAATAGGTGTTTTTTCATTCACAAAAGGTTTTTAAAAGAGATTGCAAGTTAATGAGTTTTATATTTAGAGTATTTTTATTTATCTAGACATATCGAAAAGCAATTTTCACTTCTTAAATTATTTTTACAGAATTTTTGGAATTTTTTCATTTATCAAGGATAACTAGTTCTTCCAATGAATCGCCATTACTTGTACTATTTTACAACCCCCATTTTAATGTATTATAAATTTCCTATGAAATTTATTATATTAAAATAGTGACCCTTCATCTTAAAAAGTCTTATAATTAAAATTTAGTACTTAGGATTTTTAATTAAAACCCAAATATTAAACTTTGATTATCCCAGAAAACCAAATTAAATAGCCCCTGAGACACAAACTATAATTAGGCTTAAGTATTTAACATTATGGGTTATTTGATTAAAAAAAAAAACGGATATCTTTAAGATTCCAAAAGGTTGAAGCTTTACAAACTTCAACACTCTATCATACCCTACATCGCAAGTTTCATAAGGAAAAGACCCCTCTACCAACTCCATTGTGATTGCGATATCAACTGGTCCCGATGGGAAAATTAACTTCACTTCATTAAAATCTTGCATATGTGCAATCACAAGAACCATTTCCCCAGTCCCTCTTCCTATCCCTTTTGCAATATGCGATTACTCTGGACCGAACGGGATTATCCATAAAATCACGCATTCGTTGCTATCACAAAAGTTTAAAAGATTAATTCCAACCCCGCTTCAAATTCCAATTGTGGTATGTGAAAAGGCCTAGAACCGCCTAGATTATACACTGCAATTTATATTAATATCTCATCCGGGACCTATAGCACAATCGAAAACTTTTAAAAAGTTCATGCCTCATCCCAATGTCGATTATGATATACATCCCAATGGAAATTTCAATATGACGTTAGCAGTGACGTCAAATTCACGTCATCGTTGATGTCACGAATGACATCATTCTCCATGTCACCTGCCATGTGCCACATCACGATTCCACATCATTTGTGTAACAGCACAAGTAAAACTAAAGCTAATGTAAAAAGGAAAAAAAACAATCCACAAGATTTGGGGACGACTCTCCTCCCAACCGTAGGCTCAATTGTGCAGGATTCTGCAAGAACTAGCCACCCCCGAGCCCTCAATCAATGACTACTGCCAGTATTCCTAAGTCTTAGCATTCTCCCAAGAGAATGAAGATGGAACCTCAGAATGATCGCACCCCTTCCATCCTCCTCATCATTCCTTAAATAGAAAAAACATTGGATGGGAAACCACATGCACACCCTCCATGTGTCTGAATGCCACATGCCCACCCTCCAAGTGTCGGCATGCTAAATTTTTTGATAATTTCCTTATTTTATTATGGTTATTATATTTTTTTATTATTTTTATTATTATTTGTTATTTTGGTTATTACTATTTTTATTTTTATTACTTATCATTTTTATTTATTTATTATTTTTATTATGATTTTATTATTCATTATTTTTATTATTACTTATTATTTGTATTATTTTATTAATTCTTATTATTTATTATTTATTATTTAAGGGAGGGATGTTACACATGGCTGTTGTGTTTACAGATGTGACAAAATGCAGGGCAGTTCAAAGGAATCAGTTTAGAAGTAATGAACAATGGAAACTCTCTCAGATGACAGTTCACAGTGCAGCAAGTTAACAACAAAGGATTACATATCAAACTCCAAAGAATGAAGAAAGAGAGGTATACATTGGTTCACTTTGTCCAAGGAGCGTATACACGCGGATTAACAAAACCAAAGAAGTGTATAATGTATACACGCAGTTTCGCAAAAGGAAAAGCACGTACATGTTGGAAAACCAAAGTTTTGGACGGAGGTATTTAGTCCAAGGTATTTATCTAAGGTACTTGGTCCGAGGTGATTGGTCTGAGGTATTTACCCTAGGTATTTGGACAAAGGTATTGCTCCTAAGTGGTTTTGGTCCAAGGTATTGAGAAAAGCCTAAAACTATATAAGGAGGAGAAGATCATTAGGCCAAGGGTGCAAGTATTGAATATCTTCTGAAGTGTTAGATCATATATGCAGGTTATGAGCTTCTGATGTGTTGCTTGATCTGATCTAAGTATGCACCCATGTAGTTGATGATGGTTGATGTATTGGGATCATAAAGCCTTAAATATATTATCATTATGTGGTTTGATCATGGATAGTCTAGATGTGAATACTGACACATGTTTTATTCTGTAAATGATATGATCTGGGTATGACTAAAGTCTGGAATGCCTGTGAAGTTTTTAGTTAGTATTTGCAAAAATATGTACATTGTTTCACTTTGGTAAAATCATGTATACACGTTGGTTCGACACATCGAAGTAGCATATACCTTATGAACTATGATGTTTGAAGTTACAGTTGGTTCTGGTTGTTGACGCAAAGTTATGGGTTTTGCTTTATGTTCTCGTGACTACATTCTGGTGACAGTGTTTAGATTGATTGATTGTGATTTGCTTCAGTGATGATGGATGAGATCTAATGATGGATCAGGATCATAATGACTAATAATTATGTGATATGATGGGCTAGATCTGATTGCTAACACATGTTTTATCCTTTATATTTTATGATCTGGGTATGTCTGAAGTCGGGAAGTGCAGCGAAGTTATAAGTAAGTATTTGCAGATCCATATGTTGGTTCACTTTAATGAAGTTATGTATACACGCTAGTTCATCTCTTCCAAGTTGTGTATACACTCTGATGCGTGTTTTTGAGGTTATAGCTAGTTCTTAATGATGATGCAGTATTCTGGGTTCAAATATATGTACTGGTTACAATGATCTATCTGTTCTAGTGGATTTGTTGAAGTTGATTAAGTATGAATTAATTGTTGATTCAGTTATGTCAAAGGTTCATAGGTTGTCAGTGATTGATTGAGTTTGGTAGATTCAGAGAGTTATGATTGAGTTTCAGTAATTGGTTGATGCAGATGTAGTTGATGGTTGTATTGCAATGATGATTGATTCTAAGCTTCAACATTGTTGATGGGTCTAGTATGGAAATTGGATGAAACGAGGCCTTCATGTGTATTGTTGTGTACCAGGACCATCCAGTCTGAAAATTTATGAAACGTGGTCCTAGAGGAAGAAAGAAGGTTGTAATCTTCTATAGGTCGGCGCCTATGTAGTAGTAAACATATCAGCTAGTACAAGAGCTAGGGGGTTGTAGATACCTTCCAATAGAAGCTGGAGAACGAGAGAAGGTTGTAAACTTTTGTAGGTAGAAGCCTGCATACGTGTATGAGTATGCACCAGTACAATGTTGTAAACATATTTTCTTATTATTAAAAGAAGATAGAGACGACAGTAGTAGGTGGTTTTCACCCACATTGGGTTTCCACCTTAAATCTTGGTGTTCATGTGTGTTGCTTATGTGTGATTGTTTATTCTATTATTAACTGCACATGGTTATTGTTTGATGTTTAATAACAGACTGATGCATAGATTAAAGATCAACATATGATGAATTAACTGAATCATAAGTTCACTAGATATATGTTGGTCGCCTTAAGAACAGTTGCATGCACATGCGAGTTCCCTTCACTGAAGTAGCATATATAAATCTTATTATGGAAATGAAAAACATATTGATTTGAAAATACTGATTCACCCCCCCCCTCTCAGTATTATTTCCAACAACTCCTTCCTCTTTTATGAAATCAAGACAATCACAAATTCTTAAGCTCGAACAAGAAAGGGAAAAAGCCAAAATCACACATGCATATCATCAACAGTTAGTCAAATCACCATTTGATGCGAATTATGTAAGTTCAAAATCCTTTCATCTCGAAGACTTGGTATTAAAGTGGGATAAAGCACATGAGGAAAAAGGTAAGCATACCAAATTCCAAAGAATGTGGCTTGGCCCATTTCAGATTGTGGAACAAATTAATGGGTAGATTCTAAAAACTATTTTTCATAGAAAATAAGCTCTTCTATCCCTTGTACACTATTGTCTTTATTTTTTAGGAAAATAAAGTTAGATAGCATTTACTTTTGGCCTTTACAAATGTTAATCTCTTTTATATTTTGACTTTTCGCTTGTATAAGTAGGGATTGTTAAGAAGATGATTTTCACATTGAAACATAAGCTAAGTTCCATTACTCTGAAATCTTCATGTTCTCTACCAAAATTACTTGTCCTTTTCTAAGACTCAAATTTGTAAAGAAGCCTTTGTTTTACTAGTCAAGAAAAGTATCTATAACAAAGCAAAGACTCTTTGCAGAAAAGCATCCTTAACTCTTAAATTGTCATCCAGAAACTCTTGAGTCAATGATTCTCCCCATCTTATAACCTTTTCTCTTTTTAGAGTGTAATCCTAAAATATGCTTAAACTTAAAGATTAAGAAGTCCCATCAAGAGCCGACTTACCATGATCATAGGGAAGTAACAAACTGACATTACCAATACTGCACATCAAAACAAGGTAATGGCTTAAGATTATGTTAATCAAAAGACAAGGGGTATCATCATGAGCTAGCTTGTGTAGTCAAGTTACAACCAGTAAATGGCATTGTCAATTTTGGCCACCAAACCAAGACAATGACCTTTAAGAAGAAAATTAAATTTTTTAAGAAAAAGGGATTGTTTAGAAAAGAAAGGAAAAAGGAGTAAGTATATGAATCTGAATTTATCTCTAAAAATTGCACTCTTATCTAGATGGGATACAAAATCATTGTTGGTTAAAAGGTAACCCTATCGAGGCTATGGACGCCTATTGGCAACAGAGCCTCTACCTATGACAACGAAGTATATCTAAAAGCTAATTTGTGAGAACCCCCTGCTTTTATCTTTAAAACCAAGTAATGACTGATGTAGAGAAAGAAATTTTATTGAAGAGGATAATCAAATGGATGATAATTAGGTAGATTTTGTTTTTATTATTTAGAGAAATGTTACTTGTCTTATATTTCATGGGTTTCCTATTTTTCTCAACTATCTTTATTTTGGAAGTTTTTGAAATTTCAAAACACTATCAGAGATAACTAGTTCTTTCAGTGAGTCGCCAATTTTTGTGCTATTCAACAACCCTCCATTTATTAGTTTAATAGCTAATATTCCATTAATAAATGGGGACCCTTAATAAAAACCCTCCCAAAAAAAAACAAATTTAGTAAACTTAGGCACTTTCCTTTGAACTTTTAGGAATAAATCGAGATATAGAGTCAAAACCCTTTGAAAACTAGCAATTCTCGCATTTTTGCATACCGCTAGACAAAATGTGTTAAAAGCCTTCTAAACAAACAAAACCTGTGAATTGTGATCAAAAGGATCATCGTACTTAACTTAGATATCATTGGACCTTTTATTCAAAAACTAAGACCTAAGGCATTTCACATAAAATAAATCTCTTATCACAATCGCATATCGGCTCTCAAAAAGAATGCAAACCCCCACAACATATTGAAACATGCAAGATGAAATATTGTGATAAGACAAACCAACCTCATCACATTGCGTCAATTTATTTAAAAATTCCAATATTATGAAATGCACGAGCTTCCAAAATGAGATAAAGCCTGGACCCAATAGAAGCCAATGTTATAAATTAAGAGTTAAGTCCGCCACGTAGTGAAAAGCGCTTTATAAGGTAATTACTCCATCAGTCAAACTACTCTATAAATAGTAAAGGATATCCCACTTATCTCGAATCCTGCAGAATCCAAATAAACTTCAAGAAAGCGCACAATCAAATATGTGATAATGTGATTTGTGATATTGCGTCGCGATCGCAAAATCGGCATTCTCGCAACTTAAGCCCACCATCTTAAAAGTTTTCCTTCCCATTTATGTGATGCGGCACATTAATGAGTAATAAAGGTAGCGATAAGGAACCATTAGTGGCTACTTAATATAGGTTAAATTCATTTATGTTAAAAAGTGTCTCGATGTGATACAATATATTTTCATATACGTTTGATTAAAACTCCTTTCTTATCACCTTTTGAGGTAATCTGTATCATTCATTCTCATTGTTATTCTTGCTTGTGTTTATCTGATAACTTTTGCTTTTCTCCATTTCAGGAAAAATACGCAGGAAGCATCGTAAAAAACAATGGGAAAGAAGGGAAAGGAAACTGCGTCCGATAAATCAGAAATGATCCCTCTTTTCTCTGATACTACGTGCAATAGAGATGGAGGAACCACAACATGGGAGGCTATGTACAACTTGTTAGAAGAGGAGGAGCCTAGGTTATTGGTAACAAAATTCATGATAGATGCCTAGGAGTCATCTCTTGCCTCCTATTTCGAAACAGCATGTTCTTTCTTGTACCGCATAGTTGCACGACCAAAAATAATCCCATACACAAACATGGTCAAATGGGTAATTGACGAGGTAGACATCACAAACCGAACATTCAAGAATCACATGTAAGAGGTCATGGGGTCTTTCTCAGCAGACAACCTACGACTAATGTACCATTTACTTGAGCCACAAAATTTCTACAACAAATAGTTCCTTGAGAAATTTTCTAAAGAAAATGAGTACCCAGCAGACATAGACCTGGAGATCAAGTGAAGGCAAGCTCAAACGAGATAAAATGGGTATGTACTCTACGACATCCATTTCTCCCCCTCATAGTTTTGCAGCAACAATGATATGTAGATTGTTTAGTAAACCCGATAGCGCGAAGTTTTCCCCGTAATGGATCCCATTGGTAGATGCAGTAGTAAATGCAACAATAATGAACTGGGCTCAAATTTTATCAGATAGTTTGGCAAAGACCATTATAGAATATAGGAAAAAAAGAAGTTCCTCTTTAAGGGTTTATCCCACATTTTTCATGAGTGCTTTTGTAATGGATGCAATATGTTTTAGTTCTAAATTTCCCAATATGGGATGGAAGTGGACTATACAGGACCCACTTCCCATCCATATGTACCATAATATTTTGCAGGAATCTCAATTTCACCTTCGTTTTTAAAAAATATGTCAAGGAGTTATGCTACCCATCCATAATGAAGTGTACAAGAGAAATTCCCCTAGGTTTTCTAAAGAGGTCAAGGTAGATATATTGCAAGTAGCCAGATGGTTTGGGGAAGAGACCTTTACCTACATCAAAGTATTTGGGAGCATTGCTTCAACGCATGTTCTCCCATATTATGTCCCCAACAAACTAATGGCCAGAGAAATAGCCTACCAAACATAAGGGGAAGGTAGGTTAAATAGAGGACTTAAAGAGGATAAGAAGGCCATTTGGCCTACATTTCCATTACAATGTGGTGCATTTGCGATACATGATTTTGGACATGCATGCAAAGAAGAAAATATTATTAAATCTCTTAAATTAGCTACACTTCTAAGAAGGCAATATGACCCAAATGGAATTTTAAGGATTTTACTATTATGGTAAAAGTAAAGCAGTTCACCCATGAAGGGGATGCCTTTGATGACCTCTTCCTATAGGCAAAAACATATTCACAAGTGTTGCATTTGGCATCGGTACTTTTAACCCCAGAAGACGTTAAGGCTTTCCATATGTATAGGAAAAAGAGGCTATTGAAGGTCCCATTGTACCTATTGCAGATTGAACCAATAAGGGAGCCAATTCCCATTGTAAGCTTGGAGGACAGCTCCAAAAAAACTCTGAAGAAGAAACCCAAGAGATATCTACGCATGAGTCAGAGCACTCAAAGCGACAGTCTCAAAATGAGGGAGTAAACACCAATAACTAGTTCGAAAATGACATAGCTGGAACCACAGAAGAGATGGCCGAGCAAACCTCAGCAAAGAAACAAATAGAAGTTGCCTCTACATCAACTTAGTCAGGTAAAACCCCAATTATTGACTTGGAACAAGAATGGGAGGAGTTCAACAAAAATCTTCACACATATTCAAACCCTTAGCAAAAATCTGAGATACACACATCTAAGCAAACCCAACACAAGTCAAATCCAAAAACGATCGAGGAAGGAGCTAAGGGCACTCAGGACGTTGAGATCATTCCTACTACTCCTACTTCAAAAATTGTTTTGAAAATTGAAGAAAAACCTTCGCTAGATGTATTTTATAGTCCTACCCACAAATCTATGGTCAAGACGCAAAGGAAAAAAATAAAGCTAGACGTTGTAGCTATTACAACTCTATAAAATGAACCAATGGACATCATATGGAAGGACTCACCCATGGACCCATATGAAAATATCACAAAATTGTCGCAATTTGTAGGAGTCTATGCCACAATAACTATTGACAAAGAAACAGAGGTCTAAATGCTACTCAAAGAAAAGGAACAGTCAATTTTGCTTCTAGAACAAAAATTAGCTCAAGAAAAGTCTAATCAACAAGCAAAATTACAAGTAGCCGAGCTCCAAAAGGAACTCAAACAGATGAGAATACAACACCAGGCTAGCTTAGCAGAATGAGATGTGTGGATACAAGCTATGATAGATAAGTTTAAGGATAGTCTGCAAATTGATGATTTCATGAAGGAATCGCTCAGCCTTAATTCCCTACTAATGCAACAAAAGGAAGTACTTTGTCAGAAAATCTCATAAATAAGCCCATATTGCGAAACCAATGATAAGTTAACAAACCAATAAGTTGACATGAGACTTGAGTATGACGAAATCCATAAAAATATTTCTGACTTTATCACTTGGCAAGAATCAAAGGATGGGAGAAGGGCTAACCTACTAAAGTTGGAGGAATCTCATAAAGACATCATGTTCATGAATTAGGATTCTTGGTTGAAACAAGAGGAAATGGTGACAGCAATAGCAGCAACACCAACAAACAGCAGAATAGAAGATATAAACAAAAATCTTCATGGCACCAATCTTGTTACGGAAAGTATACCAGGATTTCTTCCAAATGTCAAACAGTTAGAGCAGCAGTGGAGACAGGGAGC
This sequence comes from Pinus taeda, assembly GCA_000404065.3. NCBI lineage: Eukaryota > Viridiplantae > Streptophyta > Pinopsida > Pinales > Pinaceae > Pinus > Pinus taeda. Next base: position 63,336 of record APFE030272011.1, read on the forward strand.
ACAGGAAAAGAAGGAAACAATCAGACAGGTAAACAGGCTGAATTGGGAAGCATACTGGCAGTTTTTAGTGAAACCACACAGTCAATGGATGACCTTGAGGTGCTTAAAAACCTCTACACAAAATATGGTGCCAACACTAATAGATGTCATATTTGTTGGGCAGTTAAAATCTGTAATTGGCCAACCGACTCAGCTCAAGCCAATGACTGATATTTGCGATCTTAAAGATCAAGTTCAAAGGAGTTAGTCATTTAATTTATTTTTCTTTTAGTTTTATTTTTTCATATTATAAGGAAGGTCCTTTAAACCTCCTAAGCTATTTTTTTGTAATAATATATTTTAAGACATATAGTTTAGTATTTAAACCCCTCTCATCCTTTTAAAGAGGGGTCCAGAAATTTTATCAAAAACATTCTTCAAAACATTGCACTTATGTACTTTTGGACAGGTTTTGATGAAATGAATGGAACATGATCTATTTTCTTTCAAATATCTAGCATGCTCTACTGAAATGCACTTTTTTACTCTTAGAATGTGTTGGATTGATTGAAATTGAGTTAATATTGCTGAAACACATGAGCATGACTTATCATACATGGTACTTTTATCTTATGATCATGTTTTATTTATGTATCAAGCAATACTTCTTCTTTCAATTGTTTTATGTGCAAAACTATGAATTATAGTTTAGCATTATTGCACTTTTGTATGATGTTAGCTCTGATCCTATTATGAATACATGAACGATTTTATATGCAATATATTTATCTCCATCGTTTTGTCTAACTATTTATCCAAAACGATTATTGTTAAACGATTTATCTTCTTATTGTAGTTGAATGGTCTTTATTACCAATTGTTGTAAGATATCATTGTAGATCGCATATTGTATTTAATTCCCGAGTATATCTATAGTTAAATAATGTTAAATTAGGATATATGTACGTGTTTATTAGTTAGATTATATTACACTTAGCTCAATCATTTTCCCGTTAAATCATATATCACCCCACCAACACTATCAAAATATTTTCTGGGAAACTGGTCCAATTATCCCCAGTCAGAGCCACTACACCAAACGGAAAAGGAGCTACTAAGCAAGGTCTGGACCAGGTGGTTTTCCCCCATGTTGTCGCAGTGATTTTCAAGGCTTGAACACTACCATATTTCGACCTTTGAGTGGTGACACATGTCACCCAAAAAAGGGCCACTTGAGTGCCCAAAAATGTTGAATCTATCTGCCACATGTCCATGCTGTCATCATCATTTGCTACCATTCAAGCCAATCATATGTTGCCACCTGTCTTGTTGTTAGAGAGGAGAGAGAAGGTCCTCCGAGGCCCATTGTGTGACCATTTTCCTTTCTAATTTGTTTTTCTCAAAAAATATCAGGTTCAAGCTTGCTCTTGATTCATTATTAATACAATCAATGATGTTTTTCAATGTCTTATATGTAATTTACTTGATAGCTCATGACTTCTTGACTTTATGAGTAAATAGATCATTGTTGTTTCTCGGTTACATGCTTTGTTGTTTTTCCTTTGTGTTGTTTCAGGTTAATCACTCATTGAGGAGAAGGAAGTGGAAGCTGGAGCAGTGCAATAGAACTTCATCGACCACCGTTTGAGGTGGGCCTCCAACGATGATTGTTTAAGGAAATCAATTGTCGATCTGTCTTTGTTGTGACTAGACCCACTCTAGGGCTAGAGGAGTTGCCTCTGTCCGCAGAGGGAATACTTTCCTGCATCACAAGTTGGCGACTCCGTTGGGGATTCTGTCCTATGTTTTTCTCTTGTTTTCTTGTGCTTTATTTTGAGTTAATGTCTTTAGGATTTTGGGATTAAACCATCGGTCTTTTGGGATACCTAGGTCAATCTGGGAAATCCATTTATTGCCTGTAAAGATAGACTGGTCTTTGTTTGGGAGTTTTCATTTATCTTTCATTTTTTTTAAGTTCATTGTTGGGAAAAGCTAAACAATCACTCCGACATCGCATTGTCTTTGTCTTGGAAGTCTGTGCGTTGTTGAATCATGTCACACAGTCGCAATGATTCCTGAAATCGGTCTGTCACATGAAAGACGTGTACGTTCACGACGATGTCACTCTGTTGCTACGGCTAGTGTATAATCGGAACTAGTTTCTTGTGTTATGCCCACGAAAATTCCTGTAGAATTGTTTATTTCAATGCTGCCTCCTAAATTCATCAGTATGGTTAACCCCTTGTTGTCTTTCTCTTATCCCTTAGTTCATTTTAATTGCTTTTAGTTAAGGTGCTTACTTTTCGGTTTCGTTGAAGTGAATCTTGTATTTTTGGCTTTGTGACCTGGTTTTTCAAGTTTTGAATTATTTGGCTTGGTTACTTGCCTGTCCAAAGGATTCATCCGCAACCCTCCTGGTGGTTTGCTTGAGGTTTTTCTGCCGCTTGTTCTTGCTAATTGATGTTTAGTTTTATTTATTGAACCAATTTCCATATTGATTCGATTGTTTCACTACCAGACATAGATTACAATTGGATCAATCGGTTTCACGCTTTCTTGTTTGTTTTCGTATAATTCAAAGCTATCAAAATCAAAATATTGCATTCATTAGTATGTGAAAGTGAAAGTACATTTTGCATTTCAACTTTTCATGTTTGAAAAATTAGAAGGCAAATTTTAAATCTCTCATTAGTAGTATCGATGCACTATAGGGATTGATGTGTTTATGCATTGTGTCTCTTGAGTGACTGCATTTCCTGGTCTTGGTTTTGTCTTGGGTTGGGAATGATCTCTCTACCCTTCTGTAAGTAGGAGTTCATCGAAGTGAAAGATGCTTTATTCATTCTAGCTACATCCTAGGTTTTGATATACATACGGTAAGGCCTGGAAATTGAAACATAATTCAAGATCAACTCTAAAATGAACTAAATAAGCCTAATAATGCATTGGAACATAATGCACATTATTTAGAGATTTAGGCTAGAGACATGCTCCGGCCTCATTAAACCTAGTCACTATTGCTTTCACTTAAGGTTGAGTGATTCCTCCTTCTGTGACCCAATAGCTGCTAGCACGGACTTGCGCTCCCAGTACCGTCGAGTATATGTTGGGAGACCCCAATAGGTTATCATCCTATATCCTTAGGAAGCCATGTCTGCCACCTTGCAAACCATAATGCATCGAACACATCATTTGGGAATATTGACTGCCATACGGAAAGTCCTTGGTTTTCATATGATTGCCAAGGTGTATATGTAGTTTTATAGGTTGTTTGGTAAACCTTTTTCCTAGTTATCCAGAGTATTCACTTTCGTTCTTTTTCAGACTCCTTAAAAGAAAAAGTTCATCTGAGCACTTTTCTTTTCAGGTTCATTAAACCTCGAAAGAGATAGAGTCACCTTTTCGTCCTTTTCTCAACTCTTGAAACATGAAAAGGTCAAGTTTTGTTCTTGCGTCATAAAGTTTACTACCCACAAAATATTCCTGGTAACAGTTAGAGTTCTTCGTTACAGTTCAAGTGTTTTTTAGGCTCATTCTCGATGGCAACTTTCCCCGAGTCTACCGGCCAAGGTCTTCCCCCAAATGGGAACCCTGGTCTGTTTCCTTCTTTTGGAAATGTCAATGCTCTGTACATGGCAACATTGTCTTTGCTTGGGTTAACCATCGGTCTACTCGTTTGGTTTTTTTCAACCTCGGTGGTCCCGAGCATCATGACTCATGTTCCACAGTCTCCTTCGTCTGAACCATGACATGTTGATTCCAAGGTTGAGCTTGTGGCTTCTTCCCCTGTTTCTTCACCTTCATCTCCTCCTTTGCCTGGTGAAGTTCCATATCTAGTAACCAGGAGACTAAGAAGAAGAAGAAGAAGATGAAGAAGAAGAAGAAGTCTGATAAGCACGAGGTCACTTGTGCCACTATTGCTCTGATAAATCTTAGGTTAGAACACCTTCTGCTCCTCCACGGAAGGTTAAATTTCCTTGTAAATTGTGCAAGAATGACCATCTTCTTCGTGATTGTCCTGCTATTCCGAGGATATTAGAAGTTTGGTCTCAAGATCCAGCTCGTCCCTCATTGTCCTCTGAAGATCATGACAATGCTACCCTATCAACTGGCATCAGTAAGAAGAAATGGAGGATTCAATTCCCCTCTAAACTGTGTGAAGGCAACCGTCCCCTTCACCTTTGTCCGCTCATGGATAAAGCTTCAACTGTTTTGGAAAGTCTTACAGCTTCTTCACCTCCACTTCCAGTTGGTTATCAGAGGCTCTCTTCAGACCCTCTCCCAGTGGACAAAGAGATTAACTTAGATTCTTCTCTTGTCCACCCTTCTCTTCCTGAACCTGGCTGTGATCAGCCTGTTCCTGACCAACCATTGGTTGGAGAGAGTGTTGACTTGGATTCACCACCCATTGATCACTCTGTTTCGGAAGAGTGTCATGATCTCACTACTCATGTTCTTCTCATCTCGTCATATTCTCCTGAGTCCAAGAACGACCCTCCTATCTGTGCTGATCAGGAGTGTCCTTCTTCGGTTCCTATAGAGCATGGGGGCAATCATATGATACCCCCACCAATTAGTTCAATCGTTTCCTTCGACTGGAGTCATTTGACTACATTTCACCTTCATCCTACGTGCCTTTCCAAATTACCGTACATGCCTATGGTAAGGTAGTACTTGGCGCTGTCTTGGATGAGGGTGCATCGGTTAGCCTCATGCCTTTCACTAATTGGCAAGCTTTGGGCACCCCGCAGCTTGTGTTGATCGCACAGAATCTGTTGGCATTTGATGGAGGAACCAGCTGACCTTGGGGATCGTTCCGAAGTTTCCTATTACTTTGGGAGGCAAAACCGTCTATATAGACGCAATGGTTGTCCAAGGTGCTTTAGATTTCAGTCTTCTCCTTGGCCATGACTATGTTTATGCCATGGGGGCCCTTGTCTCTTCACTTTTCCATGTGGTCTGTTTTCCACACGATGGAAGAATGGTGACCATTGATCAATTATCGTTCTTTAGTCCCCCGGTGCTTCCTGTGCAGCCGTCATCCCCTATCGGTTCTTGCTCACAAGCAGTACCTTCCTTGCCACAAGTCAATTATGTGGCTACCCGTTCCATCTTCACCTCTGCTGATGATCATGCAGATGGTCTCATACATCATCATGTATTGGGGACATTGGAACCTGATCTATCATTAGTGCCTCATGATATGTGTTCCTCCCAGAGTGTGTTTCTTCCATCCCGCAAGGACCTCTAGGGAGCCATGTTCTCATATGGCCCATGAGCAGGAGTCCGAGGATAGTTTGATCTTGTGTCAACCTCGTTAAAAAAATGAAACAAGGATCATCGAGCATAGTTCCTTGTGTTGTGTCCAGCTCGTTAAAAAATGAAACAAGGGTTATGAGGATAGTTCTTTTACTGTGTCAACCTCATTAAAAAATGAAACACCTCCCTTTCCAAATCGAGTCTTTCGTTAAGATCTCGTAAAATTCAAGTTGAGTCTTTCCAAGATCTCGAAAGTGAACCTTCATTCCATCCACCTCGTTGAATGCAATGAAGCTTGGGGGGCATGTACCTCGATTTGCATCATTATGCTGGGGGCATGCGAACTTATAACAAGCATAGTTTTTTTTCGTTTCAAGCTTGTGTAAACATGAAACCGAATCCAAGCAGAGTTCTCCATGGTTCAAGATTGTGTAAAAATGAACCCATACCTGATTTACACCTCGTGATTACCATTTTTATCCCCTAAATTATGCTAGACGAGCCTTGGTTGTTTTCGTTTCATCATCACCATCTCTTTGGCCGATCATATGCTTTCACTTGGTTGTTTTTCCTTTCCTGATGGACCACAGCGATGAGTGGTTTTATTAGCCAGCCTCTTGACCACTACATGTTTTGATCAGTTCCACCATTGCCGAAACTCGTTGCTACCCTTTATACCACTTGTTCCTCCAGGACAAGTCTCCTTTAAGCTCTTTTCTGACTCGTAAAATATGAAAAGATTGTCGAGTTATTCCTTTTAACTCGTTAAATAAAACAAAAGGCAGTCCACTTTCAACTCTTTTTCCGACCATATAAACGTGAAAATATTGTCAGACTTTTGTCGTTTCAGGTTCGATATTGGTTACGAAACGACGTTTCTTCGATCCCTTTTCTCCTCTTTTGGATCGAGGTCACTAATTACGAAAATTAATCCTTGTTCATAATGGTCAAGCGGTTCTCTCGGGTATTATTTTCTACTTTTTCGGGTTCGAGGGACACAAATTTATGAAAAAGGACCCCCCTGGAGTTTTATTTTCTGTGCCTTTTTCAAAATCTCTAAACATGAAAAAGACTCTACCTATGTCGGACTCATTAAACCCTGACAACATTGGACTCATCACCATGACGAGACTCGAGCTTCTCCTCCCGAGGGCTCGTTAAACTATTACTTGGTTGGATTCGACCGAAGGTTGAACTTATATTACAAGCATATGCTATCCCCTTCAAGCTTGTTTTCAAAAATAATTGGGGTACTCGCCAGCAATGGTGGGGGAAAAATCTGGAAGTCATCATTGGTTACCTACGGGAGCTAGTCACTCTTGAACATCGACACTTCTGCTTCTTGTCGGGTCGGGATATCCACACATTGTTAGTTGGCCTTCCGAAGTTCTGGGTAGCCATTTTGCCTCATTCCATCTAATCTGTGTTGTCTCCATCAAGCCTCTGATCCTTTGATACCAAAATGCTGCCTCATTCCGATGTCATGTCACCGATATGTTCAAGAGTATAATCCTTCCGTAGTTCAAATCCTTACTTCCTCCTCTGATACTCTGTTTCACCATCTACCACTTGTTCCTTATATCATGTCGTTGATGGGGGAAACATTATGGCCCTCCTATAACGGATCGTCTCCTGTCGACACCACTTCATTATCAAGTAGATTGATCTAGAGATCACCCTTCGGTACTTTGGAACTTGCATGCCTCACTGGCAAGTTCATCGCACCTAATGACAGATTTTCCTCATTGATTTTCGATTGGGTGATTTCACGAGTGTTCGACTTCAGCTCATTTTTCACACCTAGTGGATCGTACTGGACAGTACCTTGAGAGCCATTAACATTATTGGTGGTTTCTCTCGTGCTTGTTAATGGTTTACATCATTGATCGGTAATCAAGCGACTTTCTATCATGTTTGACTTCAACACATCTGTTCACATGATATAATTTGTACTATGATCGGTTGGTTTTCGAGACCCCAAACTAAGATTACATATGTTCAGGCTGCATGGATTGGTTTGTGATTACATATATGACTCTTTGATGGATGGCTGCGACCATACCTTTATCATTATCATGGTCTTGTCAACTGGATGGCTGCATCCATACCATAGACCTAGTCTCATATTTCTTTTGGATGGCTGCGCCCATGCCTAGACTATATGTATTTCACTATCACAAATATCAGTTGTACTTGCGCCTGCAGGATCTTCAAGGTGGTTCCAGTTCAGACAGTTTCGTAAAGCATTTCACCCCTCCCACTCTCTCGGGTTTCATGCTTTAGGGGGCATCTGTTACATAGTAATTTGTCACTGTCCTCATCTCAGTCCCTCTGTTGTGTCGTGTCAAATAAATATGTTCATATCTTCCCATCAATGTAAGAAGATTAAGCAAATTCTCTCTAATGCTGAAGATTGAACCTTTTTGACTAAGTTTTGCATTGTCGCTAGTAAACCCTCAAAATCCGCAATGATTCTTTGTCATGCATTGTATCGTTGTGACATCGTTGTTAGTCCCTAGTTCATGACCCGCGACGATCCAGCTTTGGCGAATTAGTTCAAACAGTTGGCCTTCTGGATGTTTCCAGAGCTGGTTGTTGGGTCAGTTTGGGTTGCCTTTCCTCCTCTGGGATGGTGGTTTTGCCTCTTGTGCAACCTCCCTTGAGGATAAGCTCCCTCTCCCTCATTTCATGGAGGCTCCTCATCCTATAAAATTACTCACCATTGCTATGATCAGCTAGTTACTAGTTTTTCATAGTTCTTTTGGTTGGGCAGTGTTGCTAGTGCTTTTGAGTTTGATAGATAGCTGGTGTGCGTGTGACAAGTGTGGGATTGTTGATAGCTTGTGGAAGGTTATGGAGTGCCCTTAACTTTGTGTTAAAGCTTATGAATGAGAGAGAGAGACATTTTATGTTGGGAGATTCATCTTTGAAGAGTGAATGCTTGAGAAACATGTTGGTTGGACCCTCTGAGAAGGCTTGCGATGTCAAGACTTGCTTGTAAGCTTGATCTTGATTCATTATTAATACAATCAATGACGTTTCCCTATGTCTTGTATGTAATTTACTTGATACCTCATGACTTCTTGACTTTATGAGTAAATAGATAATTGTTTTTTCTCGGTTACGTGCTTTGTTGTTTTTCCTTTGTATTGTTTCAGTTAATCACTCATTGAGGAGAAGGAAGCAGAAGCTGGAGCAATGCAATGGAACTTCATCGACCACCGATTTGAGGTAGGCCTCCAACGATGACTGTTTAAGGAAATCAATTGTTGATATGTCTTCGTTGTGACTAGACCCACACTAGGGCTAGAGGGGTTTCCTCTGTCCGCAAAGTTAACACTTTCCTGCATCACAAGTTGGCGACTCAAACTAACCCAACAACCAACTCTAGAAACATCCAGAAGGCCGACTGTTTGAACTAATTCACCAAATCTGGATCGTCGTAGGTCATGAACTGGGGACTAGCGACGACGTCACAACAATACAGTGCATGACAAAGAATCATCGTGGATTTTAAGGGTTTACTAGCGACGATGCAAAACTTAGTCAAAAAGGGTCAATCTTCAGCATTAGAGAGCATTTGCTTAATCGTCTTACATAGATGGGAAGATATGAACATGTTTATTTGACACATGACACAACAGAGGGACTAAGATGAGGACAGTGACAAATTACTTTGTAACAAATAGGATATTTCCTTTTCACATACCATCTTCATCAAACCATGCGAGAATGACAATGGAAGTTAATAACTTATGGCCAATCTTAAAGAGATGATATTGGAAATAATTTATGTAACATAATATCAAAGGTGATTGGTTAACTAATACCTATATTGAAAGGGTAGGATGCAAAACATATATAATTCATATAACACGATATCAAGGTCACATAGGAAAATATGTTTTTTGTAACATAATATCAAACACCTTTTACCACATTGAGGATCATACTTCCTTAAACAAGATTTCAATTAGCCTTGAAAAGAGAAAATGACTGATTTTTCACTAAGCATGGACTTGAAGTGGAAAGGTAAGTTTATGTCATGGTTTGCAGAAATATGAATGCAAAAAAAATTGCTTGTGCATAGGATTGAATGTGTGAGAATAATTGATATGCAAAAGGACTATATGTATGAGAGAATGATGTGTTGGAGACTATATTTGTGGAATATTGGTGTGCAAGAGACTATGTGTGGAAGAATGGTGTCCAAAGGCCTATATGTTTATAATAATGGTTGATAGATTGTTCTACACACAAGGAAAAATTACTTAAGTATCAGAAATGTGGAAACTTTAGAGCAAGTGTGGAAGTTTGTGGAGATGTGCAGAGTGTAGAGTGGTGAAGTATTTCTGCACAGTTCACTTGAAAAATGACTAAGTCAAGAAAAAATTTAGGGATAGGAAAACTACAATAGGAGTGAAAAAATAAATCAACACCCTTCCCTTCTTTTTTAATCAGGTCAATCTATATATATATATATATTTTTCATCAAGGAGGTCTAGGGCCAAGTTAGAGGGGTTGTGCTTATACTCTTTATTATCACCAAAAAATGGTCACCTAGCCATTTTTAACTAGGTGGATCGGCATACACAATGTAAGATTAATTTTACCATAGTAAAATCACTTTCACTATGAAAATAATTTAATAAACCACTTTTATTAAATTATTTTCTGATTTAAATTAAAAAAAACCCATGAGAATAATTAGATAAATCACTATTTATTTAATCTTCTCTAGGAATAATTATTAAATCATTATTTAAATAATTATTCTTTGTCACATTGAAAATCCCCTAGGCATAATTAAATAAATCACTATTTATTTAATATTTCTTATTTCTATTATTGGAATAATTGTTAAATTCACTATTTAATAAAACTTTCAATTTTACACCATTCCTAATACTTGCGAAATAATTAATAAATCATTTTATTTGCTAATTATTTCTAAATAAAGATATTTAATCATTTTAAATATCTTTTCCCTCTCCAATAAATATAATAAACTATTCCAAGTGGTTAGATCTTGATTTGGTTAATATTATTTTATTATTCTCCATTTTCGAGATTAACTCAATACTTTGTTATAAATAGGAGGGTTTTCCATTCATTCTTCACCACGATCATAATCATCATCACCATTATCATTTTTTTTTTCATTTGAGATCCCATTTGAGTTCTCCACATTTTGTCTAGGTTTTTCACATATTGAGAGAAAAGATCATTTTTTGAAGCATCAAGGATATCAGAGGACCCACCCCACGGAGGGGTACTTACAGACCCTTTTTGCAGATCTCCTTCACCAGGTGTTTTTAATAAATAATTCATTCAATTAAAGTCTTTCTCATTCAATTAAAGTCTTTCCATTTGGGTTATTGCATTGTATATTTTTATTGTTGCTTTCTATTCTAGATCATCCATACTTTTGTTGTAGGTTTTCCATGTTTATTACAGATATGAATCACAAGCAGCCATCAACTTGTTGTTAGGGTCACTTCTCACCTAGTGACTTAAGTGAAGTGTTTCTGGTACACCTTCCAAGAAATTTCACATTAACACTACCGAGCCTAATGAAACCACCCACAAATGTACTAAATGGATTAATTGAGTTTTGAATATTGGCAAGGCCCCAATATTGGCTAGAAAACACCTTTTAGTGTGGTGCATCCATTGTTTGACTTATCCATATGAACTAAAAAAATGCCCTCTAAGTAGTGTGGTCTCTTTAAAGTATGGGATATCAAGGCCAAGTGATAAAAAAAAAATGGCATCAATGACATTTTATAGATTTTCAACATCTTAGATATCACCAAGTTCATTCTTTCACTTCTCATGTGAAAGATCATCCTTCATCTATTTATTGCAATTCAAGACAATTATGGTTCATAAATAAAATTTTCATGGAGATAACTAATGGTGCCTTGGATTCACAAATAAGTTTTGCATAGTTCCTATGATAACATATATGTTTTATTGAGAAGCATTTTATTAGCTTTAGATTGTTATTAATATTATTTATATAATATATATATATATATATTATTTTATTTTAAGTAGTAATTCATTGCACAATGGCATACCCTAAAAAATTTCATTGGTACCTATGGACATACCAATAACATAAGTTTAGAGTCTTTGAGTTTGCTAAGACCTTGTCTAACTAGAGCATATTGTAAATAGAAAATTATAAAAACCGGTTGGTAGTTCTAGACCTTGACATACATCGACATGTGAAGATAAAAAGGAGTACTAGTGTTGCAAGCAAAACATTAGTGAGTCATAACAACAATCGGGCATAATCTCTCGGTATCCACACTCGTTGGGCACTACCTTGATTTGAGGAGAAGGAGATGTTCACTAATCTCTTGGCTAGAAGGGTAAGCTTGTAGTCTATACTGTCAATTCTTTCCTCTAGCTTCACCAATCTAATAGAATTATCCTACTTAATCCTACTATACCTTCATATGCAGCATGCAATATACAAATGTCATTTAAATTTGTGTCGGTTCGTGCCATGATTGATGGAGTGACAAGACGGCATGCAATGTGCCAAGTATAATGGGAGCCGAAACCCCCTTTCTTGTGAGATGACATCATATCAAAGTAGTGGAGCGACCCCTGCTCCTAAGAACCCTCCTTGGGAGATATCAATTTAAGGTTAAATAAAAAATATTTGTTAAATTAAAGAGTCATTGTAAATGGAGAGGAAAATTTTTAATATATATATATATATATTCTATGTGGTTTAAAGACCCTCGAGATCGGTGACCGCTACGTCTAAAATATTTGTAATAGGTAGATTCAGTTGATGGGATCACTTCTTTCCAACTCAAAACCTCAGAGCTAGACCCTGAGAGTGTTAAGGGAATTGAACTAATATCTTTTCAATAACAAAGGTTCTTTAACAACAAAGGCTCAACCAATTAAGCTAACCCTCAAAGCTAATATATATTATATTAATTATATAAGATTAATACAAAAAATTAAATGCAAATCATTACACCGAGATGCGCTCTTCAACCTAGTATGGGGTAGATGTCAAACATAAATGTTTAACGTTTAACAAATTTAATCTAATGTCATTGTCGACCCTAATTAAACATTGTTATAATTATTATGTATAAACAAAATATAAATTCAAAATTGGTTTTACGAAAAACGAAGTTAGAATTGTTGTTGAAAAAGGTTAAATAGATTAAAGTAAATTAGCTAATTAACATTGACTCTCGATATTTAAATATATTTATTATTTTTCTACATTAATTATATATATTATTTTTTATGTTATTAATTCACATAACCTCCAACTTAATATCTAATAATCTTTTAAACCAAATCAGAAATCTATATTATTATTTCTAAAATAAAATTCCAATATTTTGTAAATAATAAAATGTTTTATTCCTACTTCAAGCCTTTAATTCCTTTTGATGTAAACTAATTCAATTAGTAACAACATGATCACTTATCCATATTCTATGAATTTGAAAAAATGGAATCACCAAAAAAATAAATGGAATATCCATGTATTTTATTCTTGTTCGGAAGTTCAATTGAATTAGAAAGGGAGTATTTCATCTGCATGTAGTTTAATAATATTAATTAATAAATGAAATGAATATCTATTTCCAAAAACAATGGGTGAATTTGTTAAAAATTAAGTAAATAGCCTTTAAAATGATATGTTTAATTCTTTTATTTGTTAAAATCAAGTTTAGAGATTTTTTTAGTGTTAATATTTTTTTATTTAAAATAGATATGTTTAAGTCCTTTTATTTTGTAAAAATTCAAATATAGAATTTTTCAAGATGTAAAAATCAAATATTTAGAAATTTTCAAGATGTTAAATATTTTTTATATTTGAAAGTATATTTTAAATTTAATTTCACTAGAAATTACATTACCAAATTCCGACAAAAAAATCATTTTATCTATGAAACTAAGCCTCTTATCATGTATTAGTAAGGTCCTCTCTAAATTTAACAAGAAAAAATTGTCATTATTATAAGCGTATAAATTCGTTGCATTTGATATTTTTGGAAGTGCGATGAGCATAAAGAACTAGAGTTGTAGGATTACCGTAAGAGGCCGTATAAAAAATTGTAAGAAAAATCAAAAAATAATTTTCATAAAATTTCTAATTTATGATTGGAAGATAGGGTTTTTTTAAATAAATTGGTGAATTAAAAATTGCTGAAAACTATTAAGGGTTATAATAAAAAATTGAGTGGCCCTTTTTTCAGAAGGAAAAAAATGCTAGATTTATATTAAATAAGGACATATCCAATACATTGTTCAATATGTACGATACATCTATAATTGTGATGTGGATAATACTCAGAATTTGACCAAAAACTATTTACATACAAAATTATAGGTTCCCAAGTTGAAAAGTTCATATCATATATTCTAAACCCATCAAAAAAATAAAAGATATTAGTAAATATGCATAGGTTGCTAAGGTAGATTTAGCATGCCCTCTTCTCAGGTGACGTTGTTTTCGACATATTTGTACGTCATAACACTATACACCCCACTGAGACCTTCCTTAGCTAGATTGTCTAACTCCATGTTAGCTTCCTTGTATATATGATTAATAGAGATGTCTGTGAGGGTACCCATAAGATGTTTGATTCTATCTATCCATCTAGATAATGAAGGAGGATCAAAAGCAGTATGCCCTTTGTACCTTCAATGAGTGTTCTTGAATCTTGGTATACATGGAGATGGTTTGTCTGCTTATCTTTTGCAAAACAAAGTAATCCCCATAATGTTAATCTTTTAGCCCTAGTATTGGTGTCTGGTCCTCCATTCGAGGGAAGTTTATAATGTAATCTTTCATTTATCCTAAGTACATCTCCGCATATGCATATGCCAAGTTGAGCCACTCCATCAATAAAACCTGCAGGTAAGAAAAGAACAGCAGAACAAAGGCGATAACATAAATATTTTGGTGTGTCAATATCTTGGGAGAAAAATGAGATCCAAGTAAAGATCCTATGGCATATCTAGTTTATTTTAATCAGCTTCCTTTCAAATAAACAATGATTGCAAGCATTCCCAATCTCCCAGATTATGTAGAGTTGAATTTCCTTAAATTTCATGTCACCTATAGCCCAATATGTGATGCATTGTTCTAAATTGTGTGCCCATCTGGCTAGGAGCTATAGAAAATGTGAAATATGACTCCATACTAGTTTGGTAGTGGGGCATATAAAGAATATACATGTACAATATTCTGAATCATTTCTACAAAAAATACAGTATCCAAGTCCCAAGAAACTGCACTTCAAGAGATTGTCCCATGTTAGAGTTTATTTCTCCACACCAGCCAGGTAAAACAATATGATTTTAAGGGGGGTGAGCCACTTCTAGATTTTATGGAACCGAGATGGGGTATGCAAGTCATACATTTGCTTCATGTAAAATTGATATGACTCTGCCACAATAGTCGACTGATTGTGAAGTCTACCACCCCAAGTAATACAATATCCTTGTTCACTGTAACAAAGGCCAACCATCTGAATTTTTTTAATATATCCATGTCACTCCTCGGTGCATTGCCCCTCCAGTCCTATTTATTCCTCCCCTTTCCAAATTGGGCAGCCCACTTGCCACTATTTGATGACCTGGTATAGAAAAAAATATCCTCTTGAGTGTATAGAGTTTAGTGTATACCCCTTGTAGTATAATATCGATGTTTATGCCTTTGATGTTGTATGTCCTGATCAAAATCTAGTGCCCATTTCCAAATGCCCATGTCATCCTCATACGCTACCAGTGAATAATTTTTATGAAACTTTGCCATATCTGAGATCCCTTTGTCCCAATGGGTTCAATATATCTATGCAGGATGTCGATATCGATACCCTTTAAATACTTGTCATGTATGATGTCCTTCTAGACCCCTTGTCCATTCAGAGCCCTCCAGAAGGATTTGATCAACAAAGGGTATCAAAAAAATCTATGATCCAAAAAACCCCATCCATCGTATTGCTTCGGTTTAGTCAGAGTGTCCCACCTACATAGATGATATTTAGAAATCACTCTTGTCCTAGACCAGAGGAATCTAGATATGATAGTTCTAATCTTTGAAGAGATGGATGAAGGAATCATAAATAATGTGCCCAATATGGTTATTTGCTGTAGAATGGCTTGAATAAGTATTTATATGCCTCCCATAGTGAGCCATCTATGTGGCCAGGTGTTCAGTCTCCTCTTGTATTTAGCCACCATCCATTGTCATTCGTTATTCTTATAGTTGTTGGGCTTGAGTCTAAAACCCAGGTAGGTGAGACCTGCCTCAAGGGGGGGAACTCTAATGCCAAAATTCCTGCAATAAAATATATATCCAACCTATCACCAAAAGAGTAAAAGAGAATATATTTGTTGCCATTTGTTAGAAGCCTAGAGGCTACACCGTATCAAAGAAATATATAGTGTAAAGCATACCACTGTGATATGGAAATTATATCAAAGGTAAGGATATCGTCAACAAAAAATAAATGAGTGATGTTCACATGTCTAGATATGGATAAACCCTGAAAAAGGCCCTGTGACCATGCCTCCCTGATTCTCATACTAAGACCATCCATAACAAGAATAAATAGTAATGGGGAAAGTGAACACCCTGTTACACAGTGATTTGTCACCAACCCTACATTCCCTGATCCCGAACACTGTCGATCCATGTTATTGACATCTGCCTTGTGTCATGTTTCAAATTATGTGTCAATGTCTTCCTTATCATCTCAGGAAGAATACCTCAGTTCACTACTCCTGGAGTAGACCCTTTTCAACCTATTATTTTGGGTTGTCGCAGGTCAGCAGTTGTTCCACCCGCGAAGATGGCCAGGATTGAACTAACCCTAGCAACGTCTTCGCGCTATCTCTATGTTACACTCGCAACGAGCTAATTTTGGCAAGTGTAACAACTTCGTAGGAGGTCCTAGGGTTGGTTGTTGGATCAAATGAGCTTGCCTCTCTCCTTTGGGATGGTTGTTCCACCTTTTGTGAAACCTCCCAAAGAGATAAGCTCTTTCCCCCATCTCTTGTGGAAGCTTCTACTCCTATAAATACTTCCTCCATGGCTGAGATCATCTAGCTTCAAAGTTCAAGAATTCAGTGGTAGAAGTAGAGATTTTTGCTAGAGTGTGGAAGTAGCCTCTCATATAACTTAGCTTGGAATGGTTTTGAGTGGAGTTGGCTTGATTGTAAGAGTGTTCTAGTATTAGCCTTTTGGGTAGGAGAGAGAGTTATTCGTCCTTTTGGGAGACAGTTCATGAGTGAATGCTTGCAGAGACATGCTGACAGGACCCTTCAAGGGGACTTACAACATCAAGGCTTGGTTGTAAGTTTTACTTCAATTTACATTAATACAAATCGATGGCTCATTTCCTATATCTTATGTCGAATTGCGTATTGATAGCTTGAAGCTCCTTGACTCTTTAAGTATATCATTTTTTTCATACTCTATTATGTTTGTGGTTGTGCTTTGTATGTTGTTTTCAGGTACAAGTGATTAGAAGAATGAGACCTAGAGAAAAACAACAGGGACTTCATCGAACAACAATTTGAAGGTAGGCCTTCATGACATCAACTTTCTAAAGAAATTTTCTTTGGTATTGTCTTTGTTGTTACTAGACCCACTCTAGGGATAGAGGGGTTGCCTCTATCCACAAAGGGAACTTGCTTGCATCACAAGTTGGTGACCATACTGGGGACCTTTGTCTTTTGTCTCTTGATTTGATTTTATTTTGTTTTTTTATTGTCTCCTTTACTTTTGGGATGAATTCTTCATGTTATGGGTTGTTTGACTACTCCTAGTAGTCTTCCCTCTGTCATAAATGATAGGCCTAGCCTTCCCTCAGCTAGATTTTGAATTTTTTCCTTTGATTTAGGGTTGTCGCAATTTATTTTATGATAGTCGCGAAGATAGTCGTGACTGTGCTATTTGATAAGTTGCACCTTCTACTATTTGGCAATATTAATTCACCTCACAGTCGTGAAGAGCTCTGAATTCGGCTCGACACTGTTAACTGGTGTACTTCAGCGACGACGTCGCAAAGTGGCTAGTTAGGGAGGTGCGATGTTTCTTTTTCAGCGCATGTTGTCAGTTTTACGCTCGTGAATATTCCTGTAGGTTTCAATTTTGAAGTTTTGTTTGTTGATTGGCCAGTGTGTCCTATCCTTTTGAACTTGTCTTCTGCCTCTTTATTGTGTGTCAAATTTTTTATTGCTGGAATATTTGACTCCGAGTTTCTTTCCCTTGGAACTTTTCCTCTTGAACTGTGTGACCTGTTTACCTTAGGGATTCTTGAAACATTATCTTTTCTTGGGTTACTTGTTCATTTGGACCTTTGGGCTTTGTTTGAGGCTTCTCCTTATTGACTGCTCTTTCATCTTCTTGATTGGTACATGATGTTTGGTTATCAAACTTGCACGTCTTGTTTGTTTGGTTTCCTTCCATCGCTTTGGCATAGATCACATTGCTTCCCGTTCAATGAGAAAGCTTTCCAGTTGTTGCAAAAAGAAATGTATTCTTGGTTTTGATTCTTTGATTCATTTTAGAGTAGAATGTTTCTCTTTACTTATTGAATTATTTCATTCAAAAAGGCTTCAAACTAGCATTGTTTTCGGTTTTGCATTTGGTTGCTTGTCATCCATTTGAAAAATCAAAATATTGCGTTCATTTTGCATTGGGAAATGAGAACAATCTTTTGCATTAGTAAATTCTTGATATTTAGAAGTTGAAAAGTGAAGCATGTGTTTTTCATTTTCTTAATTAGATTACTTGCAAGTTAGTAAAAGATAGAAGCATTTCTCTTTCCTTTTCATTGGTTTTCTTGCATTTGCTTGATTGACGCTTTGATTTCGTTGAAATCAACCTCTCACTTTTCTTTAGTTAGTTGTTCATTGAAAAGGAATGGTTTCTTTACTCATTTAGTTGCATTCTACGAGCTTTTGAAGATACATTTGGTAGGGCCTTGAAACTGAAATTTAATTCAAGATTAACTACAAAAATTTATTGAATTAATCTAAAATCGCATTGGAACTTAATGCTCACATATCTAGAGGTCTAGGCTAGAGACGTGTTATGGCGTCGTTAAACCTAGTGGTTGTTGTTTTCACTAAGGTTGGGTGTTCCTCCTTGTGTGATTCAATAAGTACTAGTATAGACTTGTGCTCCCTATACTATCACGTAAATGATGGGAGACCCCACTAGATTACAATCCTATTACCCATATGAAGCCGAGTCTGCCACCTTACGAATCGTAATGCACTGAAAATAGCATTCAGGAAGATTACATTCCATATGGAAACTCCTTGGTGATTTCTCTTTCATTTTATTGCCAAGGTGTATATGTAGTTTTACGATTTGCCTGGTAAACCTTTTGCCTAGAATTCCAGAGCTGTCACTTTCGTTCCTTTTTGACTCTTTAAAAGTAAAAGGATCATCTGAGCAATTGTCCTTTTAGGCTCATTAAACTTCGAAGGAGACTAGAGTCATATTTTTCCCTTTTTCTTGACTCTCTAAACATGAAAAGGCAAAGTTTCATTCTAGTGTCATAAAATTTATTTACCCATGATAACATCCTACCTGTTACTTTTGGCCACATCATGAGTAATATCCTTGAAAAGAATCTAAAGCCCTCTTAATTAAATCTTCTCTCCTAGTCTTTTGAGTTTATGCCATCCTGGCGAACTCATCTGTTCCATCGTCTTTACCAAGTGAAGGAGAGCCTTCTTCCCCCGTCTCTTCTAAGGTATCATCTGTTAGTGGCACTCTTGCTATTGTTCCAAGTGTTAATCCTCTTGCCTCTGGAGCTCTGGGTGAGGAACCTTTTGATATCAATTGGACTTCTCCCAACGTTTGGGAATTTTTAGACGAAGATCTTCCTTCTACTCCCCTGGTGCTTCAATTCCTATGGCCTCTTCTGACATGGATGAGTCAAGTCCTGTTAGCAGTCAAGAGAGCCTTGTGTTGAATGGTGAATATCAATTTCCTACAAAAGGTTTCCTTTCCCACACCTCTCCAGATGTTTCATTACCGCTTTGCTATCATGCTCTGGTTGACATACTTAGTTCTACATCTGTACACCACAACTCTATATGGTCTCGTACAATAGTTCCAACTTCGGGGCCATTTGTGTCTACTCAGTCGGCTACGACCTCCATTCCTCAGATGTAGGTTACATCAGTTACATTTGTTCCATCGATTCCCACCGTTTGTGTGGCATCTTCAGCTCCTCTTGTTAGTGTGATTACTGCATCCTCGGTGGTCACTGTTATTACTGGGATATCTTCCAGACCCGTTGATGGTGGTCCTTTGCCTCTAGCATCCAGAGTTAGTCAACCTATGGGTAATGTACCTATCTCCTCGAATCCCATTCAGGGGGGATTGTCATATGATCAATATCTATTTGCTCTTCAAAATCCTACTTATAACCCTCTAGGTTCTCAATAGATGTTTGTTTCGCATAACCCTTTGCACTATTACGATCACCGTGGAGCTCATATTTATTATACTGGACCTCTTCCTCAGATGGCTCCCTTTGACAGTCAAATTCCACCTTCGGTTTCTTCGAATCACACTTCTTACCACAGCTCGTAAGGACAACCTGTTTAGGGACAACCTTATGCCTCAGTAGGATAGTCTTATAGTCAGTAGGGGCAACCTTTGGGTTCGCAAGGACAACCCTTTCAGGGACAACCTTTAGCCAAAACAAGTTCATCCTTTATTTATTCAAGAAAACCTCCTTTATCTCAAGGACCACCTTTTGGTCAGTTAGGTCGTCCTTAGTTCCATCAAGGACAACCTTTTGGTCAGTTAGGTCAGCCTCAATTGCAACAAGGCCAACCTGCTGCTTAGTAAGGACCACCTTATGGTCGGTTCGGTCAGTCACAGTTCCAACAAGGCCAACCTATTGCTCAGCAAGGAAAACCTTTTGGTCAGGTCAATCCAGCTATTAGTCAACCTGGTGTTCAAATGCAACCTAAACCTCAAGCTCAAGCTAGTCCCCATACTCAACCCAGTCCCCAGGCTCAGCTTGGATTCCAAGCTCAACCTATTTATCAGATACAACATAGGCCCCAAGCACAGTTTGGGCCTTAGTTTCAGTTCAGTCCTCAAGTACCTCAGCAACCTCAGGGTAATCCACATCAGAACTATCAGCAACCTTAGGTTAATCCTTATCATAATTTTCAGCATCCATATGCTGCCCTTGTTGGTCAAGCTGGTAATTAATGGTTTGTTGGAGGTCAAAATCTAGGTCAACAACCAGGGTATGGTTTCAATCCGCCAAACTATAACCCTTATGGACAAAATCCTCTAGGACAATATCCATGGGGGCAACAAGGCCCTAGCTGGAACCCTAACACTAGTCCTTATCGGAGACCCATGATGTCTTTCAATCCTCAGTTACCTTTTCTTATGACTTTGGAACTACTCGATGTGTTGAAGTTGACAAATGATCTTATACTTCATAATCCATATTGGCCACCTATTCTAACCAAGATCCCTGGTGACTGTCCTAATTTTGAAGGCAAGTCTAGATAAGATCCCTAGGCGCATGTCATGACTTATCACCTTTGGTGTTCATCCAATTCTTGGCTTGATGATTCTATTTGTCTCCATCTTTTCCAAAGGACTCTTACTAGTCTCGCGGCAAAGTGGTACATTGAACTCGCTCCTGGGACTTTCCAAGATTTTAACTCTCTCACGATGGCATTCCTTACGCGTTTTCAGTTACTGATTCACTATGAAATGGGAACACATCTTCTTACCTCTCTGAAACAAGACACGACTACCAACATCTCTAATCATATTCATGAATGGAGAAGGCATCGTCATTTGATCAAGTTCTGCATTCTCGATCAACTATTGACTGATTGGTTCACTACCTATTTTGTTGGTCCAATAGCCAGAGATATTGCTATGGGGGCACGTGTTACTGAAGAGCAAGCCATCGTGGTTGCTCAATATCTTGATTTGGTATATTCCCAATCTGGCACGCTTTATGACATATTGCCTGATTCTCCATGACCTAGAACTTCTAAAGCTCCGCCGACACCTTCTGTCGATGGTGTTATTGGTTCCATTGCTCAGTCTTCTTGAAAGTCTTCCATAACTCCTGTGAAGCAGAAATCCACTGCTCCTATTGAAACTGCTTCTCAGTCTTCATCCAATCCTAGGAAAACTGTTACAAGTAATTTCTCACCATTGGTCACCGTCCCTGTTACCCCTGTTTTCGTACATTGGAGGATGCATTCCGGGACCTGTGAGCAGTGACATAACCTAAAAACACTTGCATTATGTTCCCCTGAGTATGTACTTCATGTTCCCTGAAGACACCTTATGCAAATTATCCCTGAAAAGTGCCATTTTTCCATTGGCGCGGGTACACAGTGTCTTATCCACGCCAATCACTGAGATCCTCAAAAAGGGGCGTGCCCATTGGCACTCTGTCCTAGAACAACACTCATGCCAACTAAGTTTGGTAATGATTTTTGGCAAACGCGCGCCCGTATGTTTTTTCCTTTCATTTCATGAAGTCTTTTGAAGGAAAAATCTATCTGATAGAGGTCGAGAGTCATCATCTATCCTTGACACCTATCCTCAGTAGCTTTTCGGAGATAATGTCGATCCACAATGGGTGTCCTAGTACATTGAACCTTCCTCCCTTCTCCATTTATAAAAGTCTGTCCTCATGCATTAGAGAGGGGAGTTTTTGGAGTTCTAAGAGTTCTGGAGTAATGCTAGAGTGATAGTAAGAGTTTTGAAGCATAGGGAGGTTATGCTGCAGGAATCCTGAGAGAGAGAAGGTCTATTGCAAGGCATACATAGTTGCTCGCCCAACCAGAGAATAGGTTCAACGTCAGAACCTTGGTTGTATCTTTCTCTGCCTATTATTCATTAATAGACGATTA
This sequence comes from Pinus taeda, assembly GCA_000404065.3. NCBI lineage: Eukaryota > Viridiplantae > Streptophyta > Pinopsida > Pinales > Pinaceae > Pinus > Pinus taeda. The sequence continues at coordinate 85,506 of APFE030272011.1, forward strand.
TCATTATGGTTCCACTCTTATTGTCTTTATAATGATGATTGAGTTATATCCTTTATGACTGATATATAGTTGCATCTATTGGATTTTATGCTTGTATTTGTGTCGTTCTTTGCATGTGCAGGTGTTCGTTCACGAGGATCGTGGGGATTGTGACCGGCCGGAGCAAAGGAACGGGAGCGACGACTCTTCTACAAGTACTAGCGTTGGGATCCAGGTAGGCCCTCATCATTGATATTTGATTTGCAATTAGGAACCTGCGTGTTAGCGTTGATTGATTGTTGCTAGACCCATGTTGGGCTAGTGGGATCGCCTCTGTCCGCAGAGGGGATTTACCTGTTCAACAATTTGGCGACTCTGCTGGGGAATTTAGCTTGTTGTTTGATTTGTAAACTTCAGACGGAGCCTTGAGTATGGCCAGATAGCCTTCGAAACACTATTGCTTTGCATTAGTGAAGTAGATCAAAGCCACTTCAGTCAATCTCCGATTTGGTTTACAGACTGAACAATTTGGAGTTTGTCTTGCATGTTAGTTTTCTCTTGCTTGCCTGAGTTAATGAGCTTTCTGGGTTAGTTTTTAAATTGTTATTTGTTGTTTGATCCTTCTGAGCATTGTTGGCCCAACCCTGGTTTGTCTCCTTTATTTTTTGGGTCAGCAAACGCGGTTGGCGTGTTTTTTCCTTTGACAGTCGCGCCAGTTGGCGCGTTTTTTCCTTTGACAGTCGCGCCAATTCCTGAATAGCGCAAGTTGCAGATTCACAGTCGCGCCAGCTCTGTGAATTTTGCCAGTTTGTTAGTTGAAAGCTCCTTAAACTCGAATCTTTGTTTTTCTATATCTTTTGCAGCTTCTGGAAGTGTGTTAGACCTTTGTGTGACTGGTTATTACTTTTATCCTTCAGTTGCTTGCTTATTTTTATCGATTTTGTATCCTAGCCCTAGAACACCTAGTGGCTTTGCATGTCGAGCCTTCTGTGGGAAGTTGTGGTTTGATAATCCAGTCAACTTTTTGGTTGTTTTCCGCACTCAT
>APFE030272011.1:95865-111496 GCA_000404065.3 Pinus taeda
CTGTCCGCAGAGGGGATTTACCTGTTCAACAAAAACCTCAGAAGTTAACATCGTCTAGTTCAGCACGACGGAGAAAAATTCAAAGGGTAAGAAGAAAGGGAAAGGTAAAAATAAGTCTAACACGCCAAAGTAAGAACCTCCTAAGACTCCTGCTGATGATGGTTCTAAACACAAACCTGAGTATCCTTGTCTTATCTATGATGAGGATCACTTCACTAAGGACTGTCCTCGATGGTCTGAGGTAAGTTGTTTGCTTAATGGGACTTTAGGGATCCCTGTTGTGCTTAAAGAACCTTTTCCTTCCCAGCAAACTCAAATGGTGGACCAGCCCCAATCCTCTTCCTCATCTGGTTCCCAGGTCTTTATGGCGGGACTATTGTTATTCACGTGTCTAGTCGATTGAAATATTATGCTTTGTCAGCCAGGAAATAACATGGAGTTCCTTCTAGTGTTCCCCTGTCTAGTTCTAGCCCTCTTCATATTGAAAGGCCTAGTAATGAGTCCATCATTCGACCACCTGCTAAAGGAATTCTCCAGAAATCTTCCTATAATCCCAATGCTTGTGCTACACAGCACTATAGTATTGTCGAATATCTAGCTCAAGCTCCTTCGACTATGTCTGCATTGGAGGTTCTCCAGAGTTGTCCTCCCCAAGAGAATTCATTACTATCCGCCATCGGTGGAATTGATCCGGATGATTCCGAGTTGATTACTTTTGATCTTGAAAATCATGTGCCACATTTGCCTCACCAAATCGCTTTTCTTGTCTAGGTTGTTATTAACTCAAAGACTATTCATTGTACTATTATCTATGAAGGAGCCTCGACTTGCATCATGTTTGTTTCTTGTTGGAAAGCCATTGGTTCTCCATCTTTGAGTCAATATCCAAATACCCTGGAGGCATCTAATGGAAGAGATTCTCATCCATTTGGTATTCTCTCGCTCTTGCCTATCACCTTGCAAGGCAAGACGATCAGCGTCAAAGTAGAGGTTGTCGATGCAAATCTGACTTACAACCTTCTACTCGGTCAAAGTTGGACATATGCTATGCATGTCGTTGCTTCTTCATTTTTCTGCGTACTATGTTTTCCTCATCAAGGGAAAATTGTTACCGTCGATCAGTCGTCCTTCTTTGCTTCCTCTTCCTCGGAAGACAATGTTCCATATGTGGAGCATACTAGTATTCCTTATGGGTGTCAAGCTATGTAAAGCTCCTTCCCTGATAGGTGTTTTCCCACTCCCACCTCCTAATGTCACCTCCGTTAATATTATCTTTGTCAACCCTGATCCTTGGGTGATTCCTCCCCTCGATCAGGTAGATTATTGGGGTGATGTTATGCCGTTAAGCCCTGTTGAGATTAACTATGTTGAAATTGTCTCAGCTTTGGTTTCTTCTTCTGACTCTCCTCCTTCGATTAGATCTCTTGACACGTATGTGTAATCCCCTTGGCTTGGAGATATTGCTTCTCCTGATCCTTTGCAAGAGATGTTTCCTTCTGATGAGGCTGAAACTTTGTCTTTTGAGGATCCTCTTTGGGTCAATATTCATCATTGTTCCTCGTTTCTTCCTGGCTTTGGGGCAATGACTGCATGTCTAGATAATTTGTCTTCCCATGTTCCTTCCCAGCCGCTTCATATGCCCATCTTAACTCATGAGGTTTTTTCTAAAGGGAATATGGGAAATATCATGCAAACCATGCCTATCAACATCACTGTTAAACCAGGGGTTGTCGAAAATATTCATATTGGAGTAACTTGTTCTCCCAAGGAGATCAAGCTTTACACTAGTCTCTTACGAGAGTTTCACGACGTGTTCACCTGGTGTATGAATAAATGCCCGGTATAGATCCAAGTATTGTGGTGCATGAGATACCTACGTATCCTGATGCGAAACTAGTTCATCAACGTTTATGTTATGTGCGCCCAAGAAAGGCAATTGCCATTAAGGGAGAGGTTGAAAAACTACTCAAGACTGGGTTCATTTATCCTATTCCATTAACAGACTGGGTCTCTAACATTATCCCTGTGACTAAAAAGCAGGGCACTATTCAATTTTTTGTTGATTATCATGATATTAATCGTGCATGTTCGAAAGATAACTACCCCACTCCCTTTATTGACCAGCTTATTGATGACTGTGCTGGGAGTGAAATATTCTCTTTTATGGACGACTTCTTTGGCTATAACCAGATCAATATTTTACCTGCTGATCAGCACAAGACTGCCTTTATATGTCCGTGGGGAAATTTTGCTTATAAAAAGCTTCCTTTTGGTCTCAAGAATTCCGGTGCGACTTTCCAAAGAGAAATTTCCTTTGCTTTTCATGATATTAGACACATTGTTCAACCTTATCTGGATGATCTTCCTGCTCATTCAACTAAACACACAGACCATCTGGACCACCTCTGTCATATTTTTCTTTGCTGCATATATAAACAAATTCATCTCAATCCGTACAAATGTGTCTTCTGTGTTCAGTCTGGAAGACTCCTTGGGTTTGTCATTTCTAAGGAGGGTATTCGTCTCAATCCACTCAAGGTCGAAGCTATTTTGAATCTTCCACCTCCTGCTACTTTGCACCAGTTGCAGAGTTTGCAAGGGAAGGCTAATTTCTTGTGTTGTTTCATCCCTAACTATGCCGAGGTCGCTAAATTTTATACGTGTCTCCTTAAGCGTGACTTTCCATTCATTTGGGATGAAATTTCCCAAAAGTCATTTGAGTAGCTCAAGACCCTTCTTGTTTCTACTCCTTTGTTGCATCCACCTAACTATCACAATGATTACTCACTTTATCTAGTTGTCATTGATAGTACCATTGGCATGGTTCTAGTACAGGATGACGATGATGGTTCTGAGCATGTCATATATTATCTTAGCCATAACTTTCTTGACACCGAGACTCGTTGTGATTATGTTGAGAAGTTGGCCTTGGCAGCCGTTCAATTTGTTCAACGTTTTCGTCATTACATTTTGTTGCGTACCACAACCATGATTCCTGATTACAACCCAATGACATGTATTTTGTCACGTCAATTGCTGGGGGGAAAATACTCCAATTGGATCATTATCCTCCAGTAGTTTGATTTGGAGTTCACTACTTCACAATCTAAGACGTCACTGATTTTTGTTGAGTTGATTTGCTCCTTACCATTTGTTGTCACTCCCTCTCGGATAGAGGACCGCATTCTGTAGGTATTTATAGGGTAAGTTCCTCAGAAAGAACACCAAAGGACACCACTCACAAAAAAATCATAGATCAGTACACTAGTATTGTTGACGTGGTTAAAACCCTCAAAGAGGGAAACAGTCCATGGCATGAGCCAACACGGCCACTTCAAGCAATTTATTAATAAAGGAACGAAAATTTACATAAGCTTTTCTCATGAACAGTTACACTACAAATGACCCTCCGTGCACTTTAAATAGAGATCATGGACCAATCAGGTGTTAAGCCACGGATCAAGTGTTGGTAATACCGAGGAGATAATGAACCATCAGATCACTACATATCGTGACCGTCAGATTGTAAGTTACAAAAGTACATAGTAAAGAAACACACTTTACCTAACTCTACACTAGAACAAGTTATACTTAACTATTCCTATGTGTCAGAATATCCTAACATCCCCCCTTAAGAACAACTGGGGATAGGATTGAAGGATGTACAAATATGACACAATAGGAGAAGGAAGGAGGTATTGCTGCATCCACCTAACTATCACTGTGATTAATCGCTTTATCTAGCTGTCATTGATAGTATCATTGGCATGGTTCTGGTACAGGACGACGATGATGGTTCTGAGCATGTCATATATTATCTTAGCCACAACCTTCTTGACACCGAGACTCACTATGCTTATGTCGAGAAGTTGGCCTTGGCAGTTGTTCAGGCTGTTCAACGTTTTCGTCATTACATTTTGTTGCGTACCAAAACCATGATTTCTGATTGCAACCCAATGACATATATTTTGTCACGTCAATTGCTGGGGGTGGAATACTCCAAGTGGATCATTATCCTCTAGGAGTTTGATTTGCAGTTCACTACTACCAAATCTAAGACGTCACTAGTTTTCGTTGAGTTTATTTTCTCCTTACCATATGATGCTGCTCCCTCTCGGATAGAGGACCGCATTCTAGATGATATTCTCTTCTTGATCAGTACCCTTGATCCTTGGTATAGTGACATCATCATTTACCTCCAGACATCTTCATTTTTCTCTGACTTGTCTAAGGATTCTCGGCGACGCATTCGCCATCATTCTCAGCCATATCGTATTATTGAAGACACATTGTACCGTGTCTGAGTTGATTCTATTATCCATCGTTGTTTAACCCTCGAGGAAGCTGAGAAAGTCTTAAATCATTGTCACTCTGGCACATATGGCAGTCATATCTGTGGTTATGCCATTTCTCAGAAGATTCTTCGTGCTGGTTATTTTTGGCCATCCATTTTCAAGGATTGCATTCTTGTCATTCGTTCATGTCATGCATGTCAAATTTACCAGTGCAATATGTGTATGTCACCTTCTCTTTTGCATCCTATCATTACCATTGGCCCTTTTGCAAAGTGGGGCATCGATTATATAACCTGTAACCCTCGCTCAGCCGAGGGGCATGGGTATATCATCGTTGTCGTTGATTACTTTACGAAATGGGCCGAAGCGATGCCTACATTCACTAATGACAGTAAGACGACTGTTCAATTTCTATTCAATCATGTGATTGCCAATTTTGGAGTCCCTCAAGCCATCGTCACAGATCATGGCTCTCACTTTTGTAATTACATGATGGCCAAGTTGACAACCTAGTTGGCCTTGCATCATGATAGTTCGACGCCATATTACCCCCAGTCCAAAGGCCAAGTCGAAGCCATGAACAAAGTGTTGGTCACCATGCTTCAACGTACCATTGGAATGCATAGGTCCAATTGGCATTTGATGTTGTTTTCATCTTTATGGGCCTACCAAACCTTGGTTAAGGGTGCTACCAAATTTACACCATTTCAGCTTGTTTATGGTCTGGAATCTACCCTTCCGATTGAATGTGAAGTTCCTTCTCTTAAATTAGCTATTGAATCACTATCAAATACCACTCTGGTGGAGGAGTGTCTTCTTTATTTAGAATGACTTGATGAGACTCATTGACTTGCTTCATAGGTCATTGAAGCACAGAAGAAATGAGTGAAATCTCACTTCAAACAGATGGTCAACCCACGTTCCTTCATTGAAGGGGATTTAGTCCTATTGTATGATCAAGCTCATGATAAGATGGGGGAAGGAAAATTCAAACCCATGTGGCATGGGCCCTACATTGTAAAACGCGTTTTGCAAAAAGGTGTCTATGAGCTGATTGATTATGAAGGCAATCCTTTAGATAAGCCCCAAAACGAGCTTTATTTCAAGAAGTATTATGCATGTATTTCGTGCATTTCTGTGTTCATAAGTGTGTTTTCATTTTTGTACATGTTTGGCTTGGTGTGTAAGCATTTTTCACTTATTATTTCCTTTTTCTTCTTATTGCAGATGTCTATCGCACCTTATGTCGGTTTTGTTGATGGTGTTTGTCACAGTACTCGGAATCTTTCCTCTGCGGCATGGGTTATCTATGATCCTCACGGTGAGTTGGTAGATCTTCAAGGTATTTGTCTAGGATGTAATATGAATAATGTCGTTGAATATAGTGCAGTTATTGAGCTATTGACTGAGGTTGTTGCCCTCAATATTCGTGCCTTGATCGTAAATCTAGATTCACAACTTGTTCTTCAACGCAACGAGCGTTATTCCGTAAAAAACCCTCATATTTTAAGGTTGTATTTATGTGTTTTTTTACTGGAAAGGAATTTTGATTTCATTACATATCAACATATTCCTAGAAGACTAAATACATTTACAGATGCAATGGCAAATCATGTGTTAGATAGACATTTGCGGAATTTGTAAAAGTAAACATTGAGACACAATAAGTTGATACAAAAAACATAAGTATGTATATATATCATGTGTTGCACATCGTAGTTCTCAAAAAATATGTGTTTAGATTACATCATGAGACAACTTGTCTCTCAAAATTGCAGAAAATAAACCTAAGGGTCTAATCTACGTGATGCTCTCTATAGCACACCACTGCTCGGACAACACATCTAAGCAGTCGGTGGATCTTGTTCGACACCCCTGTTATGTTTCACTGGTACTATCGAGGGACATCCTCGAATCCCATGTAATTCAAGATCCCCTCTGTCAAGCCCTCTAGGTCATGGGCAATCTTATCCTCCACATCTCTGCCAGGAGGGGGCATCTCGAACTACCTCTTGAATCTCCGAGAAATGGGATACAATCTTGCAGGTCTTTTAGGTCCAACATCTGCAAGATTGAAAAATAATGATCAGGACATATATATATAAAAAAAAAAAAAAAAAAAAAAAAAAAAAAAAAAAAAAAAAACAAAAAACAAAAAAACAAAAAACAAAAAACAAAAAACAAAAAACAAAAAATTACAAAACTCTTTAAAAATCAAAAAATGAGTTTGTTACCTTTATCATCCCAGTGTTCCCCAGGAGGGAGTACTAGGTCTGAATCACCTCTGAAGTTAGTCCTGGCACATGGACAGTCCTCTCCAATGAGTTGGCGATCTATCCACTCAAAGAACTCCAGTCTCCATGACATTTGTTGACTGTCGCCTCCTCGAGGCATCAGTATTGCCCACCAAGTAATCCGTGGCTCCCATGGTGGTGGCCTTGCCACGACCACTTCCTATCTCTAAAATATGTGAAGTCATTCCAGGATGAATGGTATGAGGATTGAGCCATAGCCAAACTATTTGGTATCACCTCATCATCATTTTTTCAATCTCCTTTAGAGGTTGTCTGCTACCACCTCTGCCTAGTTGAATACGGTGGGGTTTAGGCAGTCAGTAGCCAGCCGGAGTTGAGTCTTGGTGGCCTCATGTGGGGCCTACGAACCAGCTACTCTAGTGATGGTGGAAAGGAGGACTCGCAAGACAAGTTAGCTACTGTTGCGATCTTTAGTTTGCCTCCCTAGTCTAATTTTTGGGCCTCTAGACACATCCTTCCAATGAGCATGTCCATCGTCTCTCCTGCGATCCAAGTACCTGTCATTCAGGACCTTTCTCCCCTCCATGATAACCCTGTCAGGAAGTAGATATTACTTGCATCGATCTCTAGCTCCTACCCCCAAATGTTGAATCTTCCTTCATTTGGATCCCATGCTCCAACGAGATATTGGAGTAGATCTGGTTGTGCTCTTAGGCACGGCACCATGAGAAACTTTAGGAGCCCACAATTCCTTAGCACATCCAAGAAATTTGGATCTCCCATGGCCAATGCATCATCATTGCTATGTTACCGCTCTTTCCATTCGATCACCATGATTTTCTCCCTACAAACACACAAATATGTAATTGTAAGTGCCATAACTGTGCTTCAAACCTCTTCAAATTGCTTAAATTTTGAGGAATTTTGGTTCTCGGTGCTCTTCGCGCCTATTTTAAAACAGGTGCGATGAGCTGGCATCCGTGGTTCAAGATATTTGGCGTCTTCATGACCGTTTGGTGTACAGTTGTGACGAGCTCATTTTCTCTCCGTTGGAAAATCTGGCTCTTCACAGTCCTGAGCTAGGAACCAGCGACGATCGTCGTGGACATTTCCATCCCAAAATACTCCTAAATTATGGCTAAAAACGTAAAAAAATGAGATAAATTGTCTCTAAAATGCAGGGTACAAGATGTGGTGCCTACCTGGAACAGACAAATTCGCAAACGAGCTCCTAGATCTCCTCTAATCGATCGGCGAAAATCACAAGTGCACAAGTGTAAATTTTTTCCACTCCAAGGTAAAAGTAAAAGGTGAATTGTTTTTCACCAATTGGCCCTTTTATAAGCTCTTTTTGGAAAATTAGGGTTTTAGGTTAGGGTGTTAGGTCTATGTTTTGAATATTTTTATGCATTTTTACATCAAAAACAAATCTTACACTTGCTTTTTGTGCAGCGACAAGTTCAAAATACTTTGGTGATGATGATTTATGAGTTTCATGTTATAATTTTTCGAACTTGGTAAAAACATGAAAAATTCCCTTTTGGAGTCATCTTTAAGCTCTTTTTTGACTCTCGAAACATGAAAATATTGTCGAGCTCTTGTCACTTTGAACTCGTTAAAGGTTAGAAAGCGTCATCTACCCAATATAAGTTTACCCCTTTTATGGAGTGGGATAGACTACTTACAAAAAAGGTATACATTGATCTGTCATGGTCAATAGGTTCCCTTGGGTATTTTTTCTACCTTTTCGGATTCGAGGGACAAATTTACGAAAAAGGGACCTTTGGAGTTTTCTTTTCATGTCTTTTTCAAACTCTCTAAATATGAAAAAGACTCTGAGTTTCACCTATGTCAGACTCATTAAGCCCTGACAAGATTGGACTTGTCATCATGACGAGACTGAGCCTCTCCTTCCTAGGGCTCGTTAGTATTTACAAGGTCAGATTTGTCTGAAGGAGAACTTATAGTACAAGCATATCCTATCCCCTTCAAGCTTGTGTTTCAAAAATAATTGGGTACTCGCCAGAAATGTTGGGGGAAAATTTGGAAGTTTTTTGTTGGTTGTATTAATTATTATGGCAGCTTGTTGCTCTTGAACATCAACACTCTTTTTGCTTCATGTTGGGTTGGGATATCCTCACTTTATCGTTGGCCTTACAGGTTTTGGTTTATCCCTTTTGCCTCATTCCGTCTAATCCTTGTTGCATCATCATGACCTTTGATCCCTTGGTACCAAAATCCTACCAAACTCTAGAGTCGTGTCACCGATATGTTCAAGAGCCTAATCCTTCTGTAGTTTGTATCCTTACACATCTTCCTCAGATTCTCTATCTCATCCACATTCATCTTATTCCTTTGTCTCGTGTTGATGATGTGGGAAACATTATGGCCCTCCTTCAACCAATCACTTCCTGTTGGCTTTAGCTCATTATCTAAGAAGTTGATCTATAGAATCATTTCTGGTACCTTGGACGACAAGATTTAATCATTGACCTTTGATCGGGTTATTTCACAGGTGTTCAACTTCAGATCATTATTCACGCTTCGTGGATTGTACTAACAGTACCTTGAGAACCATTGACATTACTTGTGGTCTCTCTCGCTTGTTAACAGTTTACATCATTGACCGGTAATCAAGTGATTTTCTACTATGCTTGACTTCAACACATCTATTCGCATATTAGAATTTGTACCATAATCAGGTTGGGATTCAAGACCCTAGGCTCAGATTACACAAGTCCATATTGCGCAAATTGGTTCATGATTGTATACATGACTCTTTTTATTGGATGGTTGCGACCATACTTGAGTCTTTTATATGGTGCTTTTGATTGGATGGCTGTGTCCATGACGTATGCACATGTATTTCCTTTCACTATGTACTCATGCATCAGAGATATCAGTTGTACTTGCATTTGCAGGTTCTTTACAATGGTGTTCTATTTCAGTTATGGATTCATAAAGCATTTTACCCCTCCCACTCTCTCGGCCTTGATGCTTTAGGGGGCATATGTTGCACAGTAATTTGTCACCGACCCCACATTCCTTGATCCCGGACACCGCCATTCTGTGTTATTGACATCTATCGTGTGTCATGTTGCAAATTATGTGTCAATGTCTTCCTTGTCATCTCAAGAAGAATACCTCAATTCACTACTCCTGGATCAGATCTTTTTTTACCTATGTTTTTGGGTTGTCGTGGGTCAGCAATTGTTCCATCCGCGAAGATGGCCAAGATTGAAGTAGCCCTAATGGCGTCTTTGCTTTGTCTCTGTGTTTCACTCATGATGAGCTACTTTTCGCAAGTTTTTTAAACAAATCGTCGAAGCTTCAAAGTGTAACAGCTTCATGGGTGGTCCTAGGGTTGGTTGTTGGATCATATGAGCTCGCCTCTCTCCTTTGGATGGTTATTCCACCTTTTGTGTAACCTCTCAAAGAGATAAGCTCTTTCCCCCATCTCTTGTGGAAGCTCCTCCTCCCATAAATACTTCCTCCATGGCTGAGATCATCTAGCTTCAAAGTTCAGGAATTCAGCAGTAGAATTAGAGAGTTTTGCTAGAGTGTGGAAGTAGCCTCTCATATAACTTAGCTTGGGATAGTTTTGAGTGGAGTTGGCTTGATTGTAAGAGTGTTCTAGCATTAGCATTTTGGGTAGGAGAGAGAGTTATTTTCCCTTTTGGGAGACAGTTCATGAGTGAATGCTTGCGGAGACATGCTGACAGGACCCTTCAAGGAGACTTGCGACATCAAGGCTTGGTTGTAAGTTTTACTTCAATTTACATTAATAAAAATCAATGGCTTATTTCCTATATCTTATGTCGAATTGCGTATTGATAGCTTGAAGCTCCTTGACTCTTTAAGTAGATCATTTCTTTCATACTCTATTATGTTCTTGTTTGTGCTCTATATGTTGTTTTCAGGTACAAGTGATTAGAAGAACGAGAGCTGGAGCAACACAACGAGGACTTCATCGAACGATGATTTGAAGGTAGTCCTTCATGACATCAACTTTCTAAGGAAATTTTCTTTGGTATTATCTTTGTTGTGACTATACCCACTCTAGGACTAGAGGGGTTGCCTCTGTCCGTAGAGGGAACATGCCTGCATCACACACCCCTATCAAAGTCCTCTTCCTACAAAGAAGAAAGAAGTGGGGAAGTTGTTGATTAGAATTGCATAACAAATGGAAGATATAAAAGCCATAATCCACTCCACAATATGAGATTGTAGGCCAATCTTGTTGAGAATGAGTCAGATGTATGACAATTCCACACAGTCATAAGCCTTATAAACGTTGTCTTTCATAACAAGTGCCTCCTTCTTTTTTGTGTGAATAGTACATATACATTCTTATGCAGTTACAATGCAACGTGAATTTGATAGTTGTGTAAAAAACCAAACCTTTCTTGGGAAATATATATCAATAGGACATTGGTGATGTGACTCACAATCACTTTTGATATTAACTTCTAGAGGATGTTACAGAGGGAGATAGGTCTGAAATCCCTAAAATTTTGTGGAGAAGAGGATTTCAGAATGGGTGCTATGAAGGTAGAATTTGTAGCACCAGTAATATTTCCTCGAGTTCTGGACTCTTCCACAATATATAATAGACGTTGTCCCATTGACTCAAAAAAATGTAAAAAAAAACTCAACAGTCCAGTCATTCGGTCCTAGGCATTTGTCTTTAGTGAATGAGTTTAGAACCTACAAGATTTCCTCCAATTGTATTGGGTAGTAGAGGGATTCATTTGATGTTTCATCGAACATGATTGGATAAATATCCAAAGCCCATTAGTTCATATAATCCACATCCTCTTTGGTCTTATAAAACTTCTCAAAATATTTAATCGCCTCTTTCTATATCTCAAGAGTAGAGTTCTTATTCTCCCTGCCATACGACTAAATGTGCCAAATGGTTTTGGTATGCTCCCTGTGATTTGCACAATGATGGAAGAAATTTGTGTTACTGTCACCCCCGCGGAACCATATCACTTTGCTTTTGAGCCTCTAGGTTTCTTCCTCTATTTTGAGGATTTCATTCTTCTTGTCTTCCAACGATTTCAAATATGCCAATTCCTATAGAGTCATATTTTTTAATTCCATGTCTCTAATAAAATGAGAGATATCATTGGTGATCTTCTGCAATTTCAAGATCATTTGCTATTTTTTCATTCTCTCCCATGTTTTAGACATTCTTTTAATGATATTGATTTATGAGTAAGGGCACGCATCACAGAGTCTTCGAAAGTTCGACTAGTCTCTTCCCTTGTGGAAGTAACCAGTTCATTATAATATTTATCCTCCAACCAAACCCCGTTAAATTTGAAAGGTATCCCCTGATGGATACTCTCCATCCTCCACTATAGTATGATGGGAAGGTGATCAGATATATATGTCCTATGTAAAGATGACTTCATGTTTCCAAGGATCTCCACCAGATTTTCATGAACTAGGAATCAATCTAAACGCTTCCTGATAGGATCTGCACCCACCCTACGATTATTCAGAGTTGGGGAAAGGGGACAAGGACATATGTCCACCAAATGATTTTTTGCAAATAGATTACAAAATCTATCATCCAAACGATCTTGCCTACAATGAATGCCCCAAGACTCATGTGCCAAAAGAGTAGTGTTAAAATCACTCGCTATGATAAGTCCACCAATATTGAGCAAGTCACATTGTTGCATGTGATCCCAGAAAGCAGTAAGATTTATATAGAGTGCATATAGGTTGAGAAAATGGATGCAATAGGGTAATCCCCTGAAATGACCAGTAGGAACAATCCCTCAAAAATACTATATGCATGCAAGTTTTCCCACGTGGGGTCCCACATGGAAATAATACCACCCAATGAACCAGAAGAACTCACACCAACAATATGACACACACAACAAATAGAACAAAATTGTGAGATAGCTCGAGAAGAATAAACTAGGGTTTCTTGTATGAAGATGATGAAGGGACTAATATTATGGATCAAGTGATGAAGGCCAACTTGTTTGGAGTGGTCCCCCAAACCGTGAAGGTTTAGTGAAACAATATTCATCATGATGCCTCGTAAGTGGGCTTAAAACCTCTAATGATACAAGAGTCAGAAGAACCAATGATAGGAACATCCATTAATCCAGCAAAGTCACCAAAAAGAGCAATCTGTGAAGCAAGACAACCACAAAAATTTTAGCTTCCTTTTTTCTGGGTCTTATGTATGGTGATGTTAATAGCAAAAACAGGACTAATGATAGGAGAAGAGGTAGGAGCACCACCCTTATGTATATTTAGGGCCTTTAGATCCATGGAAACTTTTGAGTAAGAGGAATTTGATGTCGTTACCAACAAAAGTATGGGGGAAGAAATGAGATACTGACCATTAGGAGGAAGTGAGGGCAGGAAAGGACAGAATCCAAAGGGGGCATAGAGGGAGAAATGGAAAGTCCAGAAGATGCCTTGCGGGGGGGGGGGGGGGGGGGGGGGAGATAAAATGGTTGATCCTATAGTACAAAGGCATTTAGAGGGAGAATAATAGGAGAGGTAAGAGGTTCCAAAGGGTGAAGGGGATCCACCCTTGAAGCCATAGGACTGAATGATAGGTCATCCAATTCACGAGGCAGACAAGGAAAATCCATTTCAGGAACGTTGGTTGAGCCTAATGGGGTGGGAGATGGGGATGTATAATGTGGAGAGGAGGAAGTAAAAATAAACCATATAAGAATCAATCAGAGCATAATAGGTACCTCTATATGATGTGCTAATTCCATATGTAGCAGGGTGTCGAGACCTCCCAGAATGTTCATTCCATCCTTGTGATGGAGCGAGATAAGTCGTCTTCCTAATAGGACACCGATTCAGTAGATGCCTAGTGTGGTGATAGATGAGGCATATGAAAGGGATGCCCTAGTAATCAAGTCTTTATCAAATCCAAAGTGGTCCCCATTCCAGATCTAAATTTTTCGAAAGACCTCCAAAGTACTGAGCCTCAACCGATATCCAGGCCACATGTTTATCTTGTGCTCCCATAACCCGCGGATCAAAATAAATGAACCAACCAATTTAATTTCCTATATCAATCAAATCAAGTCAGGTCGAAAAGTCTAGTGGCAGACCTGACAATTTAACCCACACAATATCATTCTTTGGTGTGTCGTGTAGGGGATTAAATCCTATGTACCACTTATAAAATTGTAGGAAACTCCTGCCTCACACCCAAGGAGTCAATAAAATCTTCTTTGCGTCATCCAAATAAAAAAAATGAAAAATATACCAAGAATTCATTAATATACTAACCTTGGTCATATATCCTAGTATTAGAGCCCAATACTTCTTCACCCAACCCTACATGCCCATATCAAAAATCTCAGAGAAGATCCAACATCCTATTAGAGTGCTCATCTGTAGGTTAGTGACCTAATCCCATAGGATGTCATATCCAAAACTAAGTCACTTGGTATCAATGTTAGGATTGATATCCTTACCATCCTTCCTACACAATATTTTGTGCCAAGAACAAGCAAGTTTAGGGCTAGAGATAGTGGTCGTGTTATGTGGCACAGATTCAATGTTGTTTGTGGCCAGTTGTCCATGCAGGAATGATGTGTCTGATAGATCCTCGGTGCTGGATTTTTAGGCAAGTTCTTGTTCAACATCCACCATGGCATGTATGAAGGCCTCGTGGGCTACCACATAAGCATCCAAAAAATCCAAACAACGGTCCATATGTATAAAATACCAATGTCAATAGAAGAGTATATGTGAGAGGATTGTAAAAGAGATCGTCTCCCTACCAACTCCAACCCATGTCCGAGATAAAATATTAAAAGAGAGAGAGGACCCAAAAGGAATGATAGTAAAAAATATCTAGAAATCAAAATAAGAAAGTTCAGGAGAAATAGCAATAAATTCTCAGTTAGAGAATATCAACCACCCACTAGAAACTCTGCTCCAGTGGTCTAGCAAGATGTGAGTATATAGTAACAACTTCAAACCATAAATGTCAACATCACACCAAAGGAGGGTAGAAATATGATTCAGTATCCCAATATGGAAATATCCAAGAAAAATCCCCGTTGTCCAGAAAGGTCACCTCTTAAGATGTGAACAATAAAAAACAAGCTCAATGAGAGAGAAATCATCGATGACCAGAAGAACAGGGGAGTAATGCTAGAAAATCCCACCACCTTATCATCAAAGGGGATAAGGGAATCAAAAGAAGGTATCAAAATGGTATCGCGATCGAATCCACCCGACACAACATCATCATACAAGGAAACAATTTGATCTGGATAACACACTGAGAATAAACAAAAATAACATAAACCAGAGAAGAAGGTTCTTAGTCGCAATAGGTGTAGATGTTGCAAACATGGAACCAACATAAATTACAATGCCATCAACAACAACCACAGGGCCACCCAAAAATTCCTCCTTCGCAACACCTAAATATATGAAACTTTTGATGCCAAGAGGCACTAGTACAACCCTTACAGTCACTAATGCAAGGACACTTCACACCAAAATTTCCCAAAGAAGAGTTGTTTGATAAGTGTGGAACATACGAGGGTTCTGTGGATACAATGTCCCATGGAGAGGAAGAAACTGGGTAGCAAGGAAAAACAATCATTTTCATATGTAAAAGATATATAGCAAAAGAAGAGGAAAATAGAGTCACATACCCCCGCTAGCGGATACGATGATATAAGAATGAGAGACACCGTCTTAATAGAGAGGATTGTGAATAGATAAAATAGTATGAAGATCTAGAGAAGCATAATGGATGACTCGTCCTCCCCGAATGAGGATGTAGCAGACAGTGAGTGATAATAGCATTCACACCAATTAACCATGCAAACCACATCAAAAAAACAGTTCCACTTCACACACACATTGTTTTCCCACCATGTGTAACAGCACAAGTAAAACTAAAATTAATTTCAAAAGGAAAACAATTCTTTCAATGAAATTATACCTGTACTTTCCGGCTGCGAAGTGACCACAAGATTTTGGGGACGACTCTCCTCCCAACCGTAGGCTCAATTGTGCAGGATTCTGCTACAAATGGCCACCCCCGAGCCCTCAATCAAC
>APFE030272011.1:126173-183199 GCA_000404065.3 Pinus taeda
ATGTGTCTGCATGCTACATGCCCACCCTCCATGTGTCTGCATGCTACTTTTTCTTTACTTTCCTTTGATTTTGTGAAAATTTCCCCCTTTTTTTTATTAGAGCTTTAATATGGTTATTACTATTTTTTTATTTTTATTACTTATTTCTTTTAATAACATTTTTTATTTGTTATTTTGGTTATTACTATTTTTATTTACTTATTTCTTTTAATATCATTTTTATTTATTTATTTTTTTTATGATTTATTATTATTATTCATTATTTTTATTATACTTATATTTTTGTATTATTTTTATTAGTTATTATTATTTATTATTATTTATTAAGTGGTTTATTTATTTTATTCATTATTATTTATTTTATTATTAATTATTATTTTTGTATTATTTTTATTAGTTCTTATTATTTATTATTGATTATTAAGGGAGGGATGTTACACCATGTCTAACATTGCCCTTACAACAGCGATACTACCTCCTCTTTCCCTTACAACATCCCTTACAATAGCTCCCCCTACTCGTCCATGGATTTATTTTCCTTATATATACAATGTTGTTAATGCCAGGATTATTGATACTGCTTATGCTCCACCTGCTTCTCTCTCAAAGCATCCTACAAATAATTTTGATGCTCCATGATGCACCCCATGTCCCAATTTCACCAATAAACTCTGTTAACTCTGAGAAGTCATTGGTATTCACGACCCATGTATGCCATCAAATAGATCCCACTTCCTTGCCATTCGTAGATGATGCGGTCTTTCTTAACCCTGGGAATAAATTATGAACATTTTCAAAAAAATGAGTGGCCTTGGTAAGTAAGGAGAAGGAAATCACTCATTTTAAAAGGTTGTAGTGAAAATTTAAAGGTTAATAAATTAAATTCAAGAACATATTCATCCAAAGTTTGATTTAAATTTTCTTAAACAATCAAGTTGACTAATGAAATATAACAAAAAAAAAAAAAAACTTAATTAACCAAGTAGAATAATGAAATTTTATGGAATTAAAGTTCAAGCTATGGATAGGAAATTTTTTATAGTCTATTAAAGTGAACAAATTTTAGGGTCCTAACCTTTTATTATTATTATTATATTAATTATAGTTATAAGTTGAGCTAAAGTGTATGATATATTCTGTTTTTCTATATTTTATTTTTATATTTTTAATTGGAATCATAATTTCTAGAGTATCAATAACTTTGAAAGATTGCCTGACATGATTACACCAAATACAACTATTTCATAAATGACACAAACATGCGAGTTACAACATGTCTCTGAGGACTTGAAAGACTTGAAGCCATGCAGTTGCGGAAACAAATTGTTCACTAAACCACTTGAGCTAAGATCCTTTGACTCTCTTAAAGGAGGAAATGGCATGGACTTTGATCCACTTATCTGTGCTGTGTCATGAAACCATTTAATATGATTTCTCTAGGTGCAACCACACGTTCGAACACTACTTCAAGGTGCATCCATAGCTCTAGGGAAGCCCTCATGGGAATTGAACCTTTCCCAATGGTGAAAAACTCCTCACTTTCCACCATTGGATCCAACCCCTTTGGGATTTTAAAACAAGGGCATGGAGGGTGGGATTTGATCCATTTATGTGTGCACGGGTCATGAAACCATTTAATATGGTATCTTTGGGTGCAGCCACATATTTTACCACTACCTCAAGGTGCCCCCATGGATCCAAGGAAGCCCTCATAGGAAATGAGCCTTTCCCAATGGTGAAAAACTCCTCATTTTCCACCATTGGATCCAAACTCTTTGGGAATTTTTAAGAGGACATGGCGGTGGTATTTGATCCACTTATGTGTGCACAAGTTATGAAATCATTTAATATGGTCTCTTTGGGTGCAGCCACATGTTTGACCACTACCTCAAGGTCCCATGGCTCAAGGGAATCCCTCATGGGAATTGGACATTGCTCAGTCATGTCTTTACTTCCTATTTCTAATAAAGGAGAATCATTTGATATATTACAGCAAGAAGTATCCACCTTGAACATCTCATTGATTCTTTATTATTTATAAGATTTCAAACTACTCACTTTTCTACTTTTATACTATTTGAGGTATATAGTACAAAAAATTCGGTTGTGTTAAGGTCTTAATCCTAATTATTTGTTATTATATTAGTTATAATTAGGCCATCCTATATTGTAGGCTACATTAATGCTCGTTTCACACTTTTTAATTACCTCAAGCAAGTCTTCCAATATAAAGTTATTGAAAGTTTCAAGATAACATACCTTTTGATGCTCTTATTTGGGAGTTGTTCCATAAGTTAAAATTTAACCTATGAAATAAATTTAGATTATAATTTCCTATGGATAAATTTTTTAAAGAATGTACTTTGAGATGTTATCTTCAAGCTACTACTATCGCCATTCAATTTTGTATTTTGAAAAGAAATTTATACTTGCATAACTAGAGCTTCTTGTCTTTTTTCCCTATTTTAGGAGAGTGAACTTGTACAAACTTCCACATTGTCAATACTTTACATCCAAGTTTGAGATTTAAATATAAAACACATTGATCTATATTCTTCCTATTGCAACTGATGGAATTGGTAGCACTTGTTTAAAACTAGTTTTGAGACTAGTTAAAAAACCCTAACTTCCATGACATATAATCTCAAAAGTATAGAAAACCATAATATGAACTTTTGACCCTGAGTGGTTTCTTATCTCCTCTATTTGCCCTAAAAATTTCACTCACTAGAAATAACCAAAAAATAGTTAGAGTGAAAATGGTAAGATGGCTTGTTTAAATGAGAAAAATCCAGTGATCTTCTACTTTGATACCAAATGATAAACGAAATACCTCAAAGAGCATAAAAAAGAAAAAGTATGAGTAATTCCATGCATTGCTAATAATATTGAGTGAATAAATAAGAAGCCACTTTGAGTGGGAAACTTTATTTTACAAAATATCAAATGCATCAGACAAGATGCTTATTTGAAAGAATATTTATTTATTACAAATAGGAGATAATGAGAGCATATTGTATTCTACACTTTAAACTGACCTACTTGTAACTAATATGCTGACAATAAATGAAGACTAAGACCTTAATAAGAAACAAAATGTTGTCACCCACTGAATCTTATTAGATGAAGGGTGTTCAAAATTGATATCAAGATATAATTCAGTGACAATTAAATAAACATATGTAATTTAATGGGAAATCTATTAGTTTCCATTGATGAAATGGTATGTCATCCCAAGAGTATTCACACATCGATGAATACTAAAATATTAGTGACTAACATGATGACACAAGCTCATAATGAACAAAGAACACTTGAAATAAATAAGGAGAACATTAAATCCAATGTTAAGAAGAACCATATTACAAAGACAAGGTATCATCACTAAAATCATAGAAGCATGGAAGATACAACCTAATATCATCCACATTTAATTATAATTAGAAATCTATTAGTTTTCATTCATGATGAAATTGTATCTCATCCCAAGAGTATTCACACATCAATGACTACTAAAATATTAGTGACCAACATGATGACACAAGTTCATAATGAAGAATGAACACTTGAAATAAATAAGGATAACATTAAATCCAATGTTAAGAAGAATCATATTACAAAGACATTGTATCATCATTGAAATCATAGAAGCATGGAAGATACAACCTACTATCATAATTCACCAATGCTAACATTTTCCTTACAAAGAAAATAATAGTACACTCAATACAACTTGGAGACTAAAATACAAAAGCTTGCATTTGTAATATTATCAATAGAGAGTTCCATCAAGAATATGCCTAATATGGATCTAAAATTTTTCCTTGTAGAAGTTTGGAAAAATGTTTTCAAGATATTATTGTCTTGTTTCCTCAATCAATACTATAAATACACCAAGTAAATATCTTGTAAGTGGAGGAAACATATGGAGAAAAAACAATTCTCTATATATCCTTGCTTTGCCATTTTTTGAAGACAAAACATTTGTATGTTGAAGGACTTGTAATATACTATTGTAGTGGCTACAACCACCCTCCAAAATTTTGGCCTGCACTAATTTCGGAACCTCCCTTGGGAGTTTCACTTGATGACTGCACACACTCAGGTTCACTCCGTGAGCTCATGTGAGTCCTTGCATCCGCCTTGCTTGTTCATTTCATTTGAGTTTCCACATGTTGGTGTCTAAGTCATGCTCGCGACCATGTTCTGGTTATGCTCAAAGTCTTCGCTTCCTATGTGCTTGATGTATTCGCTATGTAAGCATCTATCGCACTCACACATAGTGTTACATTCACTGTCGTGCAAGCATTGTCTTGATCAATAAATGATCAATCA
Source organism: Pinus taeda (assembly GCA_000404065.3). NCBI lineage: Eukaryota > Viridiplantae > Streptophyta > Pinopsida > Pinales > Pinaceae > Pinus > Pinus taeda. Next base: position 130,509 of record APFE030272011.1, read on the forward strand.
TGAGTGTCGTGCTTATCACTTACACTGTCGGTCAATCATGTTGAACATGTATGTATGGATGGTTTGACTTGTTTCGTCATTGAGTCATGTCAGTGTGTGTTTTTATGATCACCTATGCATCTTTCAATTGTTCACACACTTAGTCATTTTGCTGAGGTTTCGACGACTAGACTCTCCTCTGACAACCAAACCATCACCCCGCCATCAACTCGAATGACTGTCAACCAGAATAATGGAGAAGCTCCAATCTAGTCTTTTCAAACTGCTACCCACAAACAATCCAATAAACTCTCATGCTACCCCCCCCCCATCCCTGGACATTCGGACCCGGCAGTCACCCTGGGACTGACTCCCCTCAAAATTTGTGCAGACTGACCTTACTCACTCATCTAACTGAGGAAATTACGTATATAGGCTAGCCAAACACCAAGTGTCTGTCCTTGTCTCCCTCAGAAAATTGCATAGCTTTCCCAGTCAGTAATCCTAACAGTTAACCCACTGCACATCTCAGAAATTGTGCAGTTTTGATGAGCAGGCCTTCTACTTCCCAGCAGGCCGCTCAGCTCATAAATTACGCAGAGATGATCAGCAGGCCGGCCTCCCGGCCTTAGTGTAGTTTCCCCTACCAGTAGCTCCTAGCAACAAGCTGTTAAGTCACTCTTGGAATTGTTTATTTTTGGTTGCCAGTGACCCCAGTAGCTAACTTCCAATTCCCTCTAAGAATTGCACAGTTTTGGCTACTAGTGACACCAACAGCCAACTTCCATTTGCCCCTGATTGCACGGTTTTGGTTGCTAGTGACACCAGCAGCCAACTTCCATTTCCCTCTGGGAATTACACATTTTTGGCTGCTAGTGACCCTAGCAGCTAACTGTCAATTCCCTCTGGGAATTGCGCAGTTTTGGATGCCAGTCTCCCGGTCAGTTCCTCCCAAAAGCTACACAATCCTTGCCTACTAACTCTCCTTACATCCCGGCCTGTTTCTCCATAAAATTGCACAAATTTTGCCTTTCGTCCCTTGTTTCCCGCTCATTTCAAAAATTGCGTAGATCCTGCCTACCTTGCCTTCCTGCAGCCCGAACTGTCCCTCCCAAAATTTGTGTAATTTTTCCTTCCAGCCGAGCTAGACCTCACATACAGTCACTGTCAACTTGGACTGTCCATCTCCATCACTCAGTGACTCTTGCACAGTTTTCATTAGCAGTGTCCAGAGCCATCATCCCGCTTCACAACCTTATTACCTCTCCCAGTCACCTACATCCGAAATGATCATGTGTTATGGTAGACCAGGAGGTATTGGATTTGATGTCATATCATCATGAGTGACTGCAGGTACAGGTACACCGACAAACATGGAAAGACGACAAATGGGATGAAGGAAGAGAGCACACGTAAAAGGATAAGTTCACCAGAAAATGAATGAATGATGCATGCGAAGAGTGTGCTCACCAACGGATGAACGGACGAACATGCACCTTTGTGAACAGATGAGCATGTCAAGCCCTCCAACATGCAAGTAAGGAGAAACATGCCAAAGCTTCATCAAGTGAACCAAAGACCATCTAAGACTCCACGCACTTTGCCATGTGGAGGTGAAGCTATGATACACCATCAAGACATCCATCACCCAGCAGCACTATAGCTCGACATGCATTCCAACAGCAGCACAAATGTGCCAGCACTGTCATGTCAAGTCATGTCAACCACATCTCTACTATGGGCTATGTTTTCAATCAATGTGATGTAACATGGAAGTCCAAGAGACCCACTTGTTGAACATAGAGTCGTCTAATTCGAAAATTCATGGAAGTCAAATGGTCGTGAGGGTAGTTGAACAACCACAAGGGTCAGTTTCACCCTTGGCTATAAATATCCCCTCATTTGTACATGCAAAGGAATTTTTCACCTCATCTCCTCCCACATAGCCAAGAGAGTCTGTAATCTTTTCTTTGAGGTGTAAGTAGTGGCTCCAATGCCCTGCACTCGGGGTTAGTGATGCATGGTGTAACGATGTGTCTTGGAACTTTCACTTAATTCAGAATCTTACTAACAGGCCAACACATTTTCACACATGTATTGTAATTGTTGTAAGACTAATATTTAACACTTATGATGCATGTTTCTTTAACTTATGTTCTACATTTGAACTATTTCACTTGTTGTAATACATAACCTATTAATGGAAATGTGTTGCATATGTTGTTAACGTTGTCTTGCTCGTGTAGACTACTCTCTTGGACACTAGACAGACCTTTCACATAAAACTATTTTTAACAATCATTGCACTCATTCGGACTCATTTGTTAAGTGTTGTACGTGTTATCATACCTTGTGTGTTGTGACTATCGCATCTGTGTGGACTGCTCCTCCAGAATTTGTGCACATCATGTTGTGTTGTGTGTTCCTAGACAAGTTAGGACTTCATCCCAACCAAATTGGAACTCACTCCCACCCTCTCCCTCTACGATGAAAGAACCATTGACACAAGTGACACTTACACTCACCATGCACACAAACCTCACTTCTCGAAGAAAAAGCAAACCACTCTCCTATGCTAACAAGCAAGAGTTGAGGTGAATCCTTAAAACAATGGCAACCAGGCCATCATACTGAATGGGACTCCCACACCAAATGGTGTGAGGTATAATTGGGACTTCATACCAAGGTGATCCTCTGAACGTTGGCAAGTCCAACACCATCAACATTTCTGGTGCTAGAAGGAGGGAAACCAATTGTACATGGATGAAATTCCCGTCACACTCATTCATCAACCATCTTGTTAAGGCAATAACTCGCACTCCCTCTCACCTACACGCGACTCTGTAGATGATTACTCCTCACCTCCCAAAATTGAACATGAGATTTCATATCAACACTTTTGCTCTGTCCATCCCATCACTCACCAGTTTGCAAAAGCAGTCGGACTGATCCCAAGCATACAGAATCTTCCACACACATCAAGGAAGCCAAGGCCACTCCCACGGGAGTTGTTTTATCATCAGTGAAAGAAGCAGTCCTTGCCACGCTTGAAGGTCTAGAAGAAGCTATTGAAGATGGAGAGGAACCTCCAATCTTCCGGCAAGGCAAACAAGGCACTCTTGTAATCTTGGGATCAAACTCAGGTATAGGGGGTAGAGGGGAAGGCAGTGGAGGAGGTGGAGGCAGAGACGAACCAACAGACTCGGATTTAGAACCATCAGACTCTGAAGGAGAGGAAGAGGATGAAGAAGAAGAAGAGATGGCTGACCAAATCTTAAATGGATGACTCGGGGACCACCAGCTCTCGCGACTATTCTATACAAGATGCCAAAGGAGTGGAGAGAATGAAGATCAAGTTCAACCCTGATAGTAGGGTGAAGCCAGAAGACCACTTAAACAACTTCTACCTACAACTGCAGACCCTTGAGGTACATTATGACGATGTAGCATGTAGATTGTTCCCATGTACCTTGGACAGTCGCACAACTGCTTAGTATCACTGCCTTCCACCCAACTCGAAACAGAACTCGGGTGCTTTCAAACGTATGTTCCTTGAAAATTTTGTTGATGACAAGACCCCAGCCATGCTACTCAAATAATTGGGAAGCCTCGAGATGGAAGGAAAAGAGAAAGTGAAAGACTTCAATTAGAGGTTTACATGTATTTTGAACAAGTTTGCACCAGACACTAAACCTCATTACTCCATCATTGTTGACTATTACACGTTTTCACTCCCAACCAGCATTACGTAGTTCGTCAAGCAAGTTATGAAACCAACACTCTTGGAAAGTTTTAAAGAGGCTATTATTATTCAAAAGGACTTGCTCGCAATCGGAGTCATCAAGGATGATGAATCAACAAAGGACTCCAAGGATGCGAGGAGGAATCCCCAAGCAATAGCGAGCAAGGGTAGAGACAAGGAAGCAACTGATATTGAGACCCTCACTCGCCTTGTCAAGAACTTGGCCACAGAAATGTCTGAGCTCAATAAATGGAAAACTGACACATTTGCAAGCAGTCATCTGCCCAGACAGTGATAGTCAAACAGTTCATCAACAGTCTCATCAAGCAACAATTGGTTCGCTTCAAAAACTGCGCAGAAGCCTGTGTTCTAACTTGAACAATGCACAGATCTTAAGTTGTGTTCCTTCCACGAAGAGTATCACCTCAAGAAATCTTGTTCCTATTGGAAGCAAGTCATTAGATCTATCTATAGTCATACACTTGATGCGAAAAACAATATGCAGGAGCAGCCGAAAGACATTGATGATGACGAAGAGGTTGCACCTGGTGAAACATCAAGTGTTGGGCATGTGGTGAATGCAGTTCAATGCTTGCAAGTAATGTCAAATATGAACACCGAGAAGCAGTCCCAAAAGAAAAATGATCGTTACAATCTTATAAGTAAAGGGGCTCCCCCTACACTTGGGGAAATGCAAGAGAAGGTGAGATTGTTGATAAAGAAGCTTGATCCACCAGTAGCCCAAGGCAGAAAACACAAAGCAAGTCTGGGAAGACAGTGGCGAATAAGACTACATCCATGAGCAACAAGCTGCAAAACACTTGACCGGACAGCATGGACATTTGTTCCACCTTGGACACCTCAATAAGTCTACCACCTCTGGGCTACAACATTGTTGAAGATATGGAGAAAACTTGAGCAAACATCAGTTTGTTCGAGTTAGCTAAGGTCCAGAGTTAGTGAGATATCCTATTGCGTGCAATGGGACAAATGGAAATAGATAGTGCAACCTCTACCAGCGAGGGAGCTGGCACACCTCCTAGGTCACTTTCCATTGTGTTCAATACACTCCAGATTGAAGAAGAAAATTCAGGTTGCCCCCCATTCCTGCTTCCATTTGAAGTTTTCAAATACAATGTTTGCAACTGCTTGGTTGATTCTGGCGTGGTAGCCAACGTCATGCCACTCTGCATTGCTAATAAGATCAATGCACAATGGAGAAAAACATCCGTGAGAATCGTCCAACTTGCTCAAACATCAGTACCAACCATTAGTGAACTACGAGACTTGATCATTTGACTATCTCATGACAGTCAAGGCCACCAATGCATCAACATTGTTGTTATGGACATACCGGAAGCATATGGCCTGCTACTTAGCAGAGACTGGTCTAGCAAGCTAGATTGATACTTTGCTACAGACTGGTCTCACATGTGGCTTCTGTACAAGGGCAAATGCAACCAAATTCAGGTGTTATTCGAGAGGTATATGAAACACAATTTCACTCCCCTTAACGACAAGAAAAAAGCATTGCCTTCGCAGAACTCATGTTTGGAAACTGCCTCCTGGAAACAACATTGGAAAGTTATCCTGCACAGCCAGGTCCAACCTCATCAGACACGCAATTAGGACTCCTTCCTTGCTCGACTGATGGTAATGAAACTTGTACAGTTTATTTTTCTGATAGTAGTAGTAGTAGCAGCAACAGTGGTAGCAGTAGTACTAGCATGAGTCTTGACTAATTGGAAACACATGATGGCTCAAGGACCGAGTGTATCTCAGTCATCCAAAACAACAGACAATGCATGATTTCAAGTTGTGTGAAGTTCGAATGCACAAACAATGATGTTGAGTATGAAGCTATCGTGCTAAACATACAAAGGACCACCGCTACAAACGAAAAAAGCATCCAGTGAACCTATCATGATATGAAGATATCCAATCTCAGTGCAAGCTACACACCGCAGCCGCAACAAATCTTTGACTGCTTGACCAAATAGTACCGGGATGGGTCTGCATGGGTAGATGATGACCTGAGTACACACTACACCCAAGCAATCCAACATGAGATTCTAGTTAAAGAAGGAGGCAAGCCATTGCAGTGAAGACCAAGTAACACATACATGTTGTTTGCACTCCTTTTACAGAAAAATTGACTAACATTTTGGGTGATTGCACTACTTGCAAATTTTGTCATTATACTTGGTTTTCTAGTTTAAATCCCACACATAAACAATCCAAGAAAATTTGCTTATGCATTGACTTCAGAAACTTGAATCGTTCCCGGAATAAAAACAACTACCCCGTGCCATCATCTGAGCCTAGATTGCACACAGTACCTGAAACAGTGGTGTTGTCTTCACTTAAAGGTATTTTGGAATGCCACCAGGTTCCGGTAGTGGAGCTCGGTGGACTTGCACTGTTCTACGAGAAGCTTGGCCCACACACATATCACTCGCAATCACTTGATTGGAGGATTGACAACCTTCCTGTCAACGGCCAAGATCTCAAGCATTACATCTAATAGGTCAGGCCGCACCTATGCAATGTACATCAGTCTACTTGTTGCTTGTTGTTTTTATCTTGGTTTCTTTACTTATTATCTTTGTTTTTCTTTGTCTGGTTATGCTTACTATTTTTGTTCACATTCATTTTGTTTGTTTGATATAGTACTATTTTTGTTTCCAAAAATAAGTGCTGCCAACTACTACATTCTGGCTTCTGAATAGAGTATGTGGCTAAAATTTGAGGAAACTTGTAACACTACAGCACTTGGCCATTCTTGTGTTTGCCTTCTCTGTTCTTGATTGTAACCTTCGGCCGATGAAGTTTTGACAAAAAATATGAACTATCTGCAAGGGAATTTTTGGTCCAACCATGAACCTGTGTCCACACTGGGAAGCCCCATGCTTGTACTCATCCTTCTGCTCTATGTGTTCAAGCTCATCCAACTAGTAAAAATGGAGAAGGGGAAATCTAAATGAGCAAACCTATGTCAGAGGTCTTACATGCTTCTTTGAAGGAACAACCTCTTCTTCTCTCAAATAAGTGGGGATCCCTCTTCAGCCCCCGAAATAAATAAGTGCCTATGCACAGTCCTCTTGAAAAATACAAAGGCAAAAGAAGAGAAAGGCTTCCTACACAAAAAGGTGAAGCATGCAACTCTACCAGGGTACTCACTGGGCTCACTGGTAGTGGAGCAATGTGTGTGTTCTTTCATGACTCCTATGATGTACTTTCTAGGCCTACTAGTAGCAAAAAAACACCAAAGATGAAAATTTATACTCTGAAAATCTTCAACTTGCAAGCTAAACTACCCTTCCCGGATTCGAAACATTGAGATCTAAGATGAAATTTTGATTGTGTTTGACTGAGTTGGCAAAGGGTCAACCATGTATGTCCACGGGGTAAGTGGGGAAATTGAAGTAACCCGCATAGCGATTCAATACTCCCCGAAAGACCAAGGCCCTATGCTAGCAATGAACCAAAACAGAGAAGTTGGGGTTCTACCAGTGTGTCACCAAGTGTTGTAGCGGCTACAACCATCCTCCAAAATTTTGGCCTGCACCAATTTCAGAGCCTCCCTTGGGAGTTTCACTTAATGACTACACACACTCGGGTTCACTCCGTGAGCTCGTGTGAGTCCTTGCATCTTCCTTGCTTGTTTATTTCTTTCGATTTTATGCATGTTGGTGTCTAAGTCATGCTTGCGACTGTGTTCTGGTTATGCTCAAATTATTCACTTCGTATGTGCTTGTTGTGTTCGTTATGTAAGCATTTTTCGCACTCACACACAGAGTCACACTCACTGTCGCGCAAGAGTCATCTCAATCAATGAACAGTCAATCACGAGTGTCACACTTGTCACCTACACCATTGTTCAGTCATGTTGAACATGTGTGTCTGGATGGTTTGAGTCGTTTCGTCGTCAAGTCATGTCAGTGTATGTTTGTATGATCACCTATCATCTTTTGATCTTTCACACACTTACTCATTTTGTTGAGGGTCCAATGACCAGAATCACCTCTAACATCGGGACCATCACCCCACCATCGACACGATCGATTGTCAACCAGAACAATGTAGAAGCTCCAACCTAGTATTTTCAAATTGCGCTGCCCACAAATAGTCGGACCTGGTAGTCACCTCAGGACTAACTCCCCTCAAAAACTATGCATAGGCCACTGACCTTACTCGCTTAGCTGACTAAGAAAATTGCATAGGTAGGCTAGACAGACACCAAGTGCATCTCCCTGTCTCCCTCAGAAAATTGTGTAGTTTTCCCAGTTAGACAGCCTAATAGTCGACCCACTGCTCATCTCAGAAATTACGCAGTTTTCATGAGCAGGCCTTCTGCTGCCTAGCAGTCCGCTCAGCTCATAAATTGCACATGGATGATCATCAAGCTGGCCTCCTCGACTCAGTGCAGTTTTCCCTGCCAGCAGCTCTTAGCAGCAAACTTCCAATTCCCTCCAGGAGTTGTGTAGTTTCTGCTGCCAGTGACTGAGCATCCAACTGCCAATTCCCTCTAGGAATTGCACATTTTTCACTACTAGTGACCCCAATAGCCAACTGCCAGTTCCCTCCGAGAATTGCGCAGTTTTGGCTACTAGTGACCCCAGCAGCCAACTTCCATTTACCTCTGGGAATTGCACAATTTTGGCTTCCAGTGACACCAGAAGCCAAATGTCAGTTGCCTCTGGGAATTGCACAGTTTTGGCTGCCAGTCTCCCACGCAGTTCCTCCCAAAAACTGCGCAATCCCTACCTACTGACCCTCCTTACATCCCGACCAATTCCTCCAAAAAATTGTGCAAATTCGTCCTTCCAGCCCCTGCTTCCTGATCATTCTAGAAACTGTGTAGATCCTACCTACCTTGCCTTCCTATAGCCCGAACTGTCCCTCCAAAAATTTCTGTAATTTTTCCTTCCAGCCAAGCCAGACATTGCAAACAGTCACTGTCGACTTGGACTGTCCATCTCGATCACTCAGTGACTCTTGCACATTTTTCATCAATAGTGCCTGGAGCCATCATCCCACTTCACAACCTTGCTGCCTCTCCCGGTCAGCTACATCCGTAATGATCATGTGTTATGGTAGACTAGGAGGTTTTGGATTTGATGTCATCTCATCATGAGTGACTACAGGTATAGGTACACCAACAAATATGGAAAGATGACAAATGGAATGGACGAAGGAAGCACATGCAAAAGGATAGGTTCACCAACAGACGAACGAATGATGCACGCGAAGAGATGTGCTCACCAATAGATGAACAGGCGAACACGCACCTTCGCAAACAGATGAGCCTATCAAGCCCTCAAACATGAAAGAAAGGAGCAAAGTGCCAAATCTTCATCAAGTGAACCAAAGACCATCGAGGACTCTGTGCACTTCGACATGTGGAGGTGAAGCTATGATACACCATGAAGATATCCATCACCCAGCAGCACTATAGCTCGACATGCATTCCAGCAGCAACAAGAATGTACCAACACTGTCATGTCGAGTCATGTCGCCCACATCTCTACTATGGGTTATGTTGTCAATCAATGTGATGTAACGTGGAAGTCCAAGAGACCCACTTTGTAAACATAGAGTCATGTAAGTCGAAAAGTCATGGAAGCCAAAAGGTCATGAGGGTAGTTGAACGACCACAAGGGTCAGTTTCACCCTTGGCTATAAATACCCCCTCATTTATACGTGCAAAGGACTTTTTCACCTCAGCTCCTCCCACATAGCCAAGAGAGTCTGTAATATTTTCTTTGAGGAGTAAGTAGTGGCTCCAACGCCCAGCACTCGGGGTTAGTGATGTATGGTGTAATGATGTGTCTTGGAACTTTCGCTTAATTCAGAAGCCTACTAACAAGCCAGCACATTTTCACACATGTATTGTAATTGTTGTAAGACTAATATTTAACACTTGTGATGCATGTTCTTTAACCTGTGTTCTACATCTGAACTATTTCAATTGTTGTAATACATAATCTACTAATGGAAATGTGTTGTATATGTTGTTAATGTTGTCTCGCCCGTGTAGACTACTCTCCTGAGCATCAGACATACCTTTCACATAAAACTAGTTGTAACAACCGTTGCACTCGTTCGGACTCATCCGTTGAGTGTTGTACGTGTTATCTTACCCTTGTGTGTTGTGACTACCACATCTGTGTGGACTGCTCCTCCGGAAGCTGTACACGTCTTGTTGTGTTGTGTGTTCCTAGCCGAGTTGCAACTTCATCCCAACCAACTTGAGACTCACTCCCACCCTCTCCCTCTATAATGAAAGAAACATTCACACAAGTGACACTTACACTCACCAGGCACATGAACCTCACTTCTCAAAGACAAATCAAACCGCTCTCTTATGCTGACAAGCAAGAGTTGAGGCAAATCCTTAAGATAATGGCAACCGGGCCATCATATTGAATGGGACTCCCACACCAAATGATGTGATGTCTAATTGGGACTTCATACCGGGGTGAACCCTTGAATGGTGGCGGGTCCAGCACCGTCAACATATACATAATTAGGTATATTGTAATATTAGAAATTACATTAAACATTATTTTTTTATCTTCAAAAGAATGCTTTCCCAATGTACGGAAAACCTATGAATAAGATCATGCTATTTCAATTGCCTCATAATGAAGGCTCAATATATCATATTGAAGACTACATAATCTATCACAGTGCCCAAATTCTACTTATGGCCTTTAATGTCTCACTTTTACTAGTTCAACAAGCAACAATTGACATATATTAATTAATGTTATTTGGATGCTAGGGTCATGAATATACATATGACTAATCCTCTTGAAGGTTATTCAAACCAACCATTCATTCATTGTAATCAATAAATCATTTATTATTATTATTATTATTATTATTTTCATAGTATTATTATTATTTTCATAGTAATTAGTATAATTTATATGAATAAAACTATGGCTACACTATAGAACAAAATTTTGTTGCATCTAGGCAAACATAGCCTAGAATTCACATCCAAGTAAAAACCATTAAAAAAATACCATGGAGGGCTATCTAGTTCCTTCTTCAAAGAATTATCTAGGTATACTTCTTCACATAATGAAATAATAAAAATAACACTTGAAAAAACATACTAAGATACTAAGATAAAACTAGAAATTAATGCCTATTTCGGGCTTCAGTTTCCAAGTCTACTTGGGTCCTCGGGTTTTCATTTTCCATAGTTGGAAAACCTTTATTAGTGTTGGCAACCCAAATAGGGTCTTCAACATGGATATTAAAAAATTATGAAATATTAGTGCTTAGGTTGTCAACATGTTTCATAAGAGTTCTAAGGAGGTCATACAAGGTAGAGCCAATAGATATGTCTCCTATGTTGAGAGGGGGAGAGAGAATATCCCCAAAAGAAATTTGGAGTGAGCCACTATGCATCCAACTATGACATCTGTAAAATATATATTTGAGGCCATTTTTAATTTCTTCCATATGAGAATATTCTTAGAGGCATAAAATTCAACTTCTTGTTTCCTTTTATTGAGTATGTGATTCATTTTTTATAACATACACTGCTCAACCTAATTGGTGTAAAAAATTCATTCCTTGAACCCCTCCTTCCATCTTCTCATTACAAGGATGAGTAGGTAAAATTGTAATGGGCCTCTAATAAATATTTTGCACACTTTCTAAGCCCCTTACGTAGCCCTTTGATTTCACATAGTTTAACCTCCAAAAATATCATCGATGACTCATGAAGAATTATAAGATGTCTAGTACTAGTAATGATCTTGTAATATGATCCCTTGAGGTGTAGCTAAATTTGAAAGTGTTGTGATAATGAACTGCTATGTACCAAGATGTTTGAGGTCCAAATACGCTTGACCTACCCATGTCTATGGAAGGGGCATACATAGGTGCTTAGATATTATAATGGTGGTAGTAGGATTGAACCTTGTGTCACGAGAGTTCAAAACCGGATCAATTGGAAAAAAAATTATTCACCAAAAATATGACCTTGTAACATGGATATTCCAGATAGACAAATACTTTGACATATTTCAAGTGACAACATTACAAAGGGTAAATATTACATCCATGTTTTAAGAACACAAATAAATTTATATGGTATCAATGACTTTGTGAAAGGAAAAAAAATCTATTATATCTTAGTCCATTTTTATGAGGAATTGATAGCAAAGTATGGCGACATTAATAAAGATACATTCTTTATTTAATCGTTATATCTTTTTCAAGAAACTCCAATTATAGAAAACATTCAACAATTCCAAAATTTGTGTCTCAAAGTAAATAGCATTTCATAGGATAATTTGTTAGACCTATTTATGTCTCCTCATGGGACGATCGAGTGGTTGGTACAATGGGATGTTATCCCCTCCACCTGGTTTCAAATCCCATGGGGGGACATATTTGGCCCATTGTGATAAGGCTCAATGAGTAGGCTCCCCACTCTCATGGATTTTTAGCTCTAAATAAGTCATAAAGTTTGGGCATATCTAGCTTATGGGATGTTGGATATACTTTAGGTGTTATAGTGGCAACTACTAGATTTGATCTTGGGCCTTACCCAGATTATTCCAATGAGCTAACAATTCACCATGGTAAAAATAAATAAATAAATTATTATACCTCTTTATGGGAACTTCAAAGGAAATAATAAAACATGAGGTGCATATTTTTTAACCTAAATCCTTAGAGTATGCTTTTAGTCTAGCGAGAAAATTTGAAAGTAAAAATATGGATACAAGAAGAGTGTTCACTAACAACTATAAAGAACATCATGCTCCCTCTTTTAAACTGACAAGGTTGACACTTTAGCAAATGGATGAAAGAAGAGAAAAGGGACTATGATTTAATTGTGATAGCAAGTATAATAAGGAGCATAAATGTAGTGAGAAGAAATTATTCTACATAAACTATGAAGATCAAGAAGATCAAGAATTGAAACTGTCACAATATGTAGACCTAGAAGAGAGTAATCCAATAATATATTGTCATGCATTGACCAACATCAATACTCCACAAAATCTCAAATAGAAGGATATAAAAAAAATAAAAAAGGTAATAATGTTGATTGATTCAGGTAGTACCTAATGAATCCCATCAATAGGTACATTTTGAAGATCATTATTCTATCATCTAGCCTTAAAATTATCATTCTCTTACAGTAATTCACATTTTTTCATATATTATGTTTAGTAAGTGGAGTAAAAGGTGTTTTTCATAGTATGTGGCCTAATGTTGTTTAATTTCAGGAAAATGAAGCAATTTTTAGGCTATTACTATGCAGGGGCTTGATGGAGACAACTAGGAGAGAATCTAGGGGGTTTGTCCACCTCCTTAACTCCCTAAACTCGGCTTGGGATCACAATATACTCTCTCATTAGTTCGAAATCATTAGAAGCTGAGTGAATCCTAGTCCAAGTGAAGACCAAGAGGGAAAAGATACACCATTTTTTAGATCAAGGAGGGAACCACTCCTACTTTCAAGGGAGTTGCTTCAACTACCCTTTTGTATAAATAAACTAGAAGAATAGCTCATTAGGATTCGAAGTTTTTGTTCAACTAGGTGTAGCAATTGAGCTTCAAGCCTGACATTGTTACTTTAAACTTTTATGTGATGTATTAAACCTACAATTTTTTATAAGGAGAAGTTGGATTTTAAGATGCATCTGAGTTAGTTTCAGAGGGCTAAGACCCTTAGGTTTGGGCCCAACCCAGAGGCTTTGGTCTCTCTTTTCGTACTTGTGTTTCTTCTTGATTCCAAGAAGTTCATATATTCTCGCATTTCAGTAGGGATTAATCTATAAAAAACTATGGTTGAAGCCTCTATATCACCTCTCTTGCGGGCGAATAAGTGGAAGGATTCACGACCACAGTCCTAGAAGTCAATTTAGTGAATAAATCAGTGTTATGGTATAAATTAGATGTTATTTAAATTCAACTCATCTTTTCCATCATAAGTTATCTCATTTTGTTAATGATAAATGGATGCATGCATGTGATTGATTTCAAGGTTGTTTTGATATGCAGGGGAGGACACCTTTGATACTTCCATATTGAGCTCCTTCATCTTCTCTTTCCACCTCCAAATTATGTCCCAAAACCTTATTTTATAAGTCACTTTGCCTAGTACACTAAGAGCACTCATCCTAGTGCAAGACAGGACTCTAAGAAGTCTTGAGCTTAGTTAGGGGCTCAAACCAACTTCCCTCCATTTATTTCAACTTCCATCCACCCGTCCATACCCTCAAGACATCATTTTCACTTCCAATAGCCACTCGAATTCCCTCTTATATAATTACAGGCCCACTAGTAGCATTACATGCCTCTTGTAGCAATCACCTGTAGAAAACCTGTAGCATCACTTTCCTTCATAATTTTTATCCCTGCTACAACTTTGACTTAGTCTACATGAATAATGACCCCAAATTGTGATTTTTTGATCAGGGAAATCTCCTAGGCCACTCCAACTCTTCCTTTTCTTTACTACAAAAACAGAGTAGAGTTAGTTTCTTTATCACAAGTATGATTCAAGTAGGTTACTAATTTACAAGCAAGTGTGAACTAGGTAGATGGTACATGCAATTTTGATTGGTAGTTTGATGAATTATGCAAGATAAATTAGGTTCCTTTTTGCAAGTATATTTGGTAGTTTGATGAATTATGCAAGATAAAATAGCTTTGTTTTTGCAATTAGATTAGCCTTTGTCCTTTCATGAATTGATTAGTTATAATTTACAAGTTAAGTCAATGGAATTTCCACTTTCATAATTAGAAGTAATTTCCAATTGTACCTTTATCAGCAAGCTTTAATTCTAATTCAATTGGAGGAAGGGTCTCTGAGCACTTTTGATCTAATGTCATAACTGAGGGTGGCATGAGAAAAATCTTATATGTTGTGTATATAGCATTGCCACCTCGAAGTTTGTATGAACCAGGGGTTGATAATTTGAGTTGAGGATCCCTTGGGAGTTGCAACATTCTTGGTGCAATACCAGGGCTCGCCACTTTTTGGCGTCGTTTCTGTAGAGGTGTCTAAGTAGATGTTGTTCCTTCTCAAGAATTGTTTTCTATTTTGCAAACAGTTTTTGAAAAAGTAAAATAAAATATTAAAAATATTATTTTCATGCCTCATAGGAGTAGGGATAATCAAGGAAAGTTCTTACCAAAAACCCCCACAGCCTCAAAAAGTCAACCTTCACTCTTCTTCGGTGACTGTGAGCTTCCCTCTCTAAATACAGGAGAGTTAGAAGATCCTCTGGGTTAGAAACCTAAAATTTTTGACGAACCTATTGAGGAAGAGGAAGAACCCACTTCACCTACCCAAACTATGGCCGAAAACAAGGACAATGAGGTTTTCCCTATCAGAAAGACCAATGTAGATGCTAGAATGAAGAACATAAGCCCTACTTCCCTTCCACACTTCCATGGCCTAACCTCTGAGGATCCTGACACCTTCATGTTTGAATTTTCTATTGTTTGTAGGACCTATGCCTATGATGAGAATAAGTTGGCATATTCCCCTTTACCCTTAAAGACACAGCCTTGCGCTAGTTTATGGGTATACTTGGGGGTAGCATCACTACCTGGGGCCAAATCCAACAGGCCTTCAATAGAAAGTACAGGGACTATTGTAGGTCCAAAGAAACCAAGGAAGAAATATTTAGGATGACTCTTGGACCTAATGAATCCCTATAAGACTATGAGGAGATATTTCAACTCAGTAATAGGAGAGTTAATTGTACCCTTGAACCTGAACCACTCAAGCTAGTTTGTTTCCAGGCGATCAAGGAGGATATATTGGAAACCCTAAACATGTTGTTTGGAGGAGATATATATTACTTATTCTATGATGACATCAAAACTATGTTCAAGAACCACTTTAGGGTTGTCAAGAAGAAGGGTAGCGCTAGTCAAGGCTTGGTTAGTTCCTCTCCCTCCACAACATCCATTAAAAATGAGATAGGTAACATGTTGGAGGATTTCAAGAGTTAAATTATGCATACGTTTGCATTGCAAATGGATTCCATGCAAATCAAAATAAAGCAGGAGGAAGAAGAAAGGGCACTAGCCATTTTCTACCTTATATGCACCAAAAGACATCCTAGGAATGAGTACCCATTGAATGTCATAGAGGTCTACCTAGTCTGTGAATAAAATCATGCAATAGACAAATGTTCTTCTTTTCTAGCACTAAAATATGTATATCAAGGGGTCAGAGCAACTTTGCTTTATTAATCAAAGAATACCTCAAGGACCTCAGCCATATCAACAAGGCATGCAAGGTGCACAATACTATTATTAAAATCCAAATCAGAATGCACCTTTGAAACCTTGGTACTCTTCCACTCATCCATGCTAGTCCACACCTCCTTCTTGGCAGTATGTTCCTCCATATCCTCCTCAACCTGTCAACCATCCTTTTCAACCATATCCACCCCAATCTTCTCAATGGGGCAACCCATCACAAGGGTGGAAGCCTCAAGTCAACCAGCCTCTAGCTTTACCGCCTCAATCCCAACCTCAACCACAATTCACTCATCCTAAGAAACCTTAAATTCTTGATCAACCAAATCTGAACTCGATCAACAAGCAAGCACAACAAGTGTACAATGGATAGACATCCTACCCTACTTATGATGTCAAAATCTAGAAGATAAACCTTTGATCTAAGAGATTGCTTCTATATAATCACCCTACTTCTCCACTTGAAGAGCTTGAAGAATAGAAGGAAGATAGTGTTTCTCAATTCAATCCACCTCCTTTTCCTTAGAGGTTGATCTACCCTAGCTAGCACACCCTAGAAGAGGTTGAACTTTTGGGAGAATTGAAGAATTTGTGTGTTAAGATACCCCTTATCTAGGCTATTAAGGGTGTTCCAATCTATAATAGGATCATCAAGGAGAAATTCTTCAAAAATCCTGGGAGAAGAAAAAGAGACACTCCCACCATAAATTTTGTTGGGAAATTATATGATTTAATGCTTGGGAGGGTGATCTTCCCAAAATATCTAGAACTTGGAAGCCCACTAGTAGATCTGCACATTCATGGCCTTATAATGCCTAATACCCTAATTGATATTGGGGCTACAATCAATGTGATGACTAAGGAAACCAGGATAAATCTAAATCTCCAAGGGGATTTGAGAAATACCACCATAGTGCTATAACTTATAGAAAAATCCACAGTAGTTCCTGAGGGATTTGTTGAAGATTTTATGGTCTCCATTGAATCTTGGGAGTATCCTATTGATTTTCTAGCTTTCCAGCCCAAAACAAAATTTAATGCCTATCCTCTCATCTTGATAAGACCATGGTTAGCCATTGATGATGCTTAAATTAGTTCTAGGGTTGGGAACATGACCATTAAGAATTGACATTTGTCTAAATAGTTGGTATTGTATCCTCCTACTCAACCTTTTATTGAGCATGAATTACCTTATGGTTAGAAGAGGAGGAAGAAGATGAACCATATCACACCACCCGCCACCCAATATACACTCTAGATACTATTACAGGAAGGGGGGAACCTAATGAACATGACCTCATTGACAATATCCTTTAGAATCAACCTCCCACTCCCATACTAGTTGATGATTTGATGAAAGAAACTAGGAGTAATCCTTGTACATAACATATGCCCTATTAAATCAAGTCCAAACCACGTCAATATTGTATAGTTTGGCCCATCTAGAACCTTAAATATCAACCCTTCTCTCTCGACCAAAGATGAAGAAAAATTGTGTAAAGTGCTAAGGCAACACTTGGATGATTTTTCTTGGGATTATAAGGAAATGAAAGGTGTGCATCCCTCAGTTTGTAGCCACTTGTTTTAGCGGCTACAACCACCCTCCAAAATTTTTCCTTAGCCTCGTTTTGGAACCTCCCTTCCAACCTTCACAAAAGCTTGCCTTGCTTCATTAAGTTCACAAGCTTCGGTGTTTTTCTTGCACAAAGGCAGCATGTTGGTCACAATTGATCCATTCCCCTCACAGGTTGCTCACCCTGACTTGGTCCAACTGCAACTTGAGCAGCTTCCCCTTGAAAATAGCACATTTATGGAGGATAACCAGCCTTCCCTCCAGGAGTTGCGCAATCTTGTCTGACAGCCTACTGGGCTCCAGGATTGCGCAATCCTGTCAGCCAACCCTCCCAGCAGGATTTGCGCAAATTTTCCTAGCAACAAGTTGTTCAGCCCAGGATTTGTGCAAATATGGGTAGCAATCAGTTGCTCTACCTAGAAATTGTGCAAATCTCCTAGGCAGGCAGCCCAGCTCCCATCCAGAAATGCTCATTTTTCTCCAGCAATCGAGTAGTCTCTTGCATGCGTAGCTCAGTTGATCGGTTCCCTCTAGGACTAAGCAAAACAGATATGCATGCATGGGTTTCTTCTCCCAAGGAAGCATGCAAAGGCATCCCTTGTTTCATGGATCTATGTTTAGAAGTTGGAGGTTACATGCAAGGAGCAATTCTAAAACCTCCCACCAAGTGTCGCTTCCCCTAGATTCATGGCATGCGCGTCACAGCCTCAATGTTATCAAAACTCATCAACCGGACGTTGCAAAGCTCATTCCTCGTATCAACCTTGCAACTTTGACATCCCACATCACATATAGGAGCAGTCATCACATTCAGCTCAGTTGTTTTGCAGTAAGCCTGCTTCCCATGCCTTATGTTGCATTTCTATCATTTTTTGTGTTTCCTTTCGTGGGAGTATTTTTTTCTTGATTTATTTGAATGCTTGTTGTCATTTACATGTATACTAGCTTTTCCTAGCTTTGTTTCAGTTTTCGTTGCTATCTCATTGTTGTTGCATGCATGAAACTGTTTTGCATGGATGTTCGCCCAACCGACAAACTGCCTCACCCACATGCATGTTGATCTGTTTGTTGAATCTCTCACTCATGTTTTTCATGCATTGTTAATCACTTCTTCTATCACTTAGTGTTGCCATGCATTCACTAACTTACTTTCTTTCAGTTCTCCTTCAACGAGTCGGGCCAACCTTGGCTCGGGATCTGCCTTCACCAAGGATGCATTGCGGAATCTAGGAAAGGAAGGCTCACCTTCCTCTCCAAATTTGCACATTCCTTCCCAGCACTGGCCTCCAAGAATGTTTTGCACATTTTTAGAAGATAGTCACTAATTGGCCCAAGAAATTGTGCAAATTTGTCCCTAGGCCAGTAGTCCTTCCCAGCTGGAATTGCGCATTACGCAATCCCATTAGGCAGCAGCCATAATGGACTGTGCATTGCGCAGTTCCAACAGTCAGTCAGTCTCTCAGTAGCCCAAACTATGCCTTATATAGCCTTGGCAATCGATCTCCCGATCTCTTAGCCAAAATTGTGCAACCTTCACAATCATGCACCCAGGTATGTTTGCAAGTCAGTTCTCATATTCATTTTGATTTTTGATTGACATATTTCTTTCCATGAGTATTTCCATGTATTCAAGTATCCAAGTGTTCATCTGCCTCTCAGCAGTATAGGTACAATGGTTTCGAGGAGAGCAGAGACGAAGGCACCATTTATAGCACACTTGGGGTGCAATCGATCAAGCATCCATGGACTTTCCTACCCACAAAGACATCAAGTTGTTCATAGACAAGGACATCAAGTAGTAGCATCATAGCAAGCAACATCATGAACAGCAGCAGAAGGCAGCATAACGAATGCAGCGAACGCAACAAATGCAAGAGGAATGTTGTTAACAACATAGAGGCAGAACAGAGTTGTAAGATCAAGCAGACCCATTGATAATGAAAGCAACATTGAAGACTCGGGCTATGAAGTGATGGTGCGACATGAAGATCGTGCGAAGGCAGAAGATGGAACAAAAAAGCAGTTGCATATGTTGAATTAGCATCTCAGGAAGAACATGATGCTACACAGATAAACGAATGAGTTGCAACAGGAACAGGGACAGCAGTAGGTGCAACACACACTCACGGATGAAACTACACCCATACAAGTTAAGGATCCATCCCAACAACTGACACAAAGAAGACATGGTGAGAAGTGTTGTTGATCGCCTGCAAGGGATTCAGCGGCATGCATATTGTTGAGTGCATGCATGCAATCAACCCATTCAACACACTCACCAAGGTGAAGACAAGAAGCAAGTCCAACTAGGGCTGAACATGTACTTCGGCAAGTTGATGCGCATGACCACCAGCACACACTTGAAGATCAGCATGGACACTATGCATCAGTGTGTTTTCCGTCCAACCTTACCCAAGAAGACCATGTGCATGTTAGCAGACGAGTTGGATGAAGGGGCCAAACCAATGCACCAGTTGCAACAGAGGCAAGATTTCACTTCAGCAAGATGTCACCATGAGGTGCATGCACACCATCATGGACAACCAAGCTTGGCATCAGCTCACCAACTTCACCATCACAAGCGTGTCAAAGAGTTGGTCTCATCACAGTAGACTAAGTGTCAATGATGTCTTGCAAGGCTTGCTCAAGCCATGTTGTCTCACATGAGTACATGTGCATTGTAATGTCGAGTCATGTCAAGTGTAAGTCAAGTGTCAACGGTTGGTTGTAACAATCACAAAGTAGGGGAAGAGTCATGAGGGTTGTTGAACTGTCACAAAGGGGAATGTCAAGGGTCACCCCACCCTTTGCTATAAATAGTCCCTCATAACTCATTATAAGGGCTTTTGGTTAGCCAAGCTTCTACTAAGACTATCTTGAAGAAGGCTTGGACAGTATTGTAACGCGCCTTGGCTTCTCCACTACACAGAGCTAGTACATCTCTTTGGAGGAGCAGGTGGATGTGGATGTAACGTTCCACTATTGGGGCTAGCAGGTTTATATGGATGTATTGTATGATTGTGACTTACACTTCTTTATATAATAAGAGCCAACACATTTTCATGCATATGTTGTTATTGTAGTTGGACTGCTCTGGTTGCCTTAATGATATATGTTGCTTAACTTACGTACTTATGCATGAATTGATTTGTATGTAAATATGTGAATCTTCTTGTTAATGTGTTGCATATTTTGTTAATTTTGTCACCATGTGTGTTGACTACTTTGTCGAACATCAGACAAACCTTTCACTTGAAACTTGCTATAAAAACCATTGCACTCATCTTGGACTAATCCATGAGTGTTGTACGTGTTATCTTACCTTGTATAATGTGACTACCTCATCCGAGTGGACTGCTACACCAGAAGTTGTGCATGTCCTTTGTGTTGTGTGTTCCTAGCCGAGTTGGGACTGATCCCTTTCAACCTAGAACTCACCTTCACCTCCTTCCCCCTTTGAAGTGTTGGAACCTCTCATACACCTTCCTTGACTCACTGCATCAGTCACACCCTTGTTGCTGACAGAGTTATGCTACTTGCCTCTGTGCAACATCGCGGTTAAGGCATTATCTTACGACCCACTGCTAGGACTCCTACACCAAATGGTCTGAGGTCTAATTGGGACTTCTTACTGGGGATATTCCCTTAACATGTTGGAGGATCTGGCAAGTCAACATTTATGGCATTAGAAGGAGGGCCTGATGACAAGCAGTGTCCTCTCATCAAGTTTTGGACCTTTGCATATCTTTCACAGAGTCTTGCACTCTGCTTCCCTTGAGGTGTTTTTTGAATTGTGAAGATGTCTCCATCTTGAGGAAGTTTTTCTATCTCTTTTCCACTCACACGTATGATGGTGAAGGCGAAGTGGCCTAGTCTGAGCACTTACATAACTTTCTTTCCATGATTCATGAGGAAGATGAGTTTTCTAACGAACAGGTCAGTTTGTTGCTTGCATACACACTTCGCGAATCTCCATTTCGTTGGGTGCTCAGCCTATCGGCTAACACCATGCACTCATTTGAGCACTTTTGTGATCTTATTGAAGACATGTTCTATCATTTTGATCCAGATCATCTAGACCTAAAACTGTTACAACAAAGGAGGGCTCTGCATGAATCCGTTATTGACTTTTGTCAGCGCTTCTGTGACTTGCAGTTTCAAGCTTCGAGGATCTAGATAAAGTTTGCTTATATTTGGGACAGGTTCGAGTATTGCCTTAAGAAATCTGCCCGTCTCAAGAGGAACCTTGATATCATGCCTTGCTCAACATTCTTCATTGATGGAACTGCACGATCTCATGTGGGAGCGGGTATTGTCTGAACTAACTGTCTGCCTCCCTCTCATTCAATAGCTCCACCACTGCCTAGTGATGTTGAGGATCATGCTCACACACATGTTCATCCTTCACACCCTCCCAACATCACTTCACTCAATTTTTGCATAGATTTGGTTGTGAGTCCTTCGAGTCCTCATATGCATTCTTTTCTACAACCTCTGTCTTCGCACCTGGGTGTTCCTCCAGATGATGTTGTCTTTTGTTCGTCCATTCCAGACTTTTCACTTGTTGCGAACGAGGAACAACACACTGACAGAGTTGGAGTTGCACAACCAACATGCGTTGTCATTCATGAAGAGTATAAGTGGGAGCTTGAGCATCAACACTCGGAAAAGGATGACTCTCTTTCGTCTGAGACCCCTCCGTTCTTTCCTAGCATTGTTGGTGAACCTGCCATCCATGATTTTGCATGTGTGTCTTCATCCACGAATGCACCCATTGTTGATATTACATAGGACACACCGTATGTTAGCCCATCATCCACCAATGGGGTGGACCAATCATTCATTGGAAATCCACTTGATCTTTCATCTGCTTTTTCCGAAAATGCAAAGGGTGAACATCCTTCCTCCTCATCTACCCCTCTGTGTGATTCATCAAACCATGAGGATGCTGACCAAAATCTTGAATTTTCTGATCTTGGTTGTCATGATCTCTTCACCTCATCATTCGATCATCATGTTGATTCAGTCATTTTTAATCCATCTAAGTCACTGGTATTTGAAGATCCATCTGTCAACGAAGTCGAAACCTAATAGATCGTCGAGGCACTTCAACCCAGGCTGATGGTTATGTCAGGCCCTCGCTGTCCTGAGGTTGGTTTCGCTTCTGATCAGGAAATTGTTCAAACACTCAAGGATCCTCATCACTCATCTGTATGCACTCAAGATCAATATAACACTCATATCTTACTTCCTCCACTCGAACTACATGATCCCATTGCTCATGCATTGGAGGAGTCTTACATTGTAAGCACTCGTGCACGGCACAATTTATCTTTGTTTCTTTCATTCGCATGCATGTCACTATCAAGAGTGTGCTTATGTTTCAAAGTTGCACGTAGTGTCACACAACACCATGATAAGTCTGTGGACTATCCGTCATGCACATGGACTCACTTACATCCCCTGGGCACTTTGAATCACAAAGTGTGGTTGTCTTCATTGTTATATCTTTCTTTCTTGTTGGTTCGCACAACTTGGTTGTTCATGGACCAAGCCTTCACCAACATGGGTCTACCAATGCATCGGTGGTTGCATTGGAAGTATCACTTCACATGATCAAGCTCAAGTATCGTTAGTGTAGAAGTAGGAGTAGTGTTTTCTTTCAGTTGTTTGTTTGCATGCTTGTTTGCTCATATGCTTTGTTTGATTATTTCTTTGCTTTCTTGTTTGCTTACTTGCTTTGCTTTCACTTTCGCTTCCCCTTTTGCTTTGCTTTGATGTTTGTTAGTTCGTTTGTTTTCATCCATAGGTTTGTCTTGCATGAAACCATGTATGACTCTTGAAGCGAGCTGGGTAAAGTGAAAGAGGTCTTGTACAACTATCACTACTTGGTTATCTGTCATCTTGCCTCTGTATGATGAGCTTGTTACTCTTAATCCATGATATGTCAAAGGAAAATACGTATTGTTTGAAGTGAACCTTGGTGTAAACACAACGCTTGGACACTAACTAGTGTCACCTTCTCTAGTCGATTGTTTTTGGGTTAACCCTTGTTAGCTCGGTCAAGTAGAGTAAGGTAGGGGGGGAACCTTAACAGGCACGTTAGAGATACAATAAACTACTTCTCTGTTGGAAGAACCTTTTCTTCTCTCAATAAGTTGGGATCTCTCTTCCGCCTCTAAAATGAATAAGTGCTATGCACAGTGAAAAATGAAAAATGAAAAGTCACAAATTCAAAATGAAAAATGAATAAGGCGAAAGAAGACAAAGGCTTCTTGCATAAGGAGGTGATGCAAGTAACTCCATCAGGGTACTGACCAAGCTCGTTGGCAGTGGAGCCATGCTTGTGTTCCTATGTGACTCCATGGGGTACTGTCTAGGCCTGCTAGTAGTGGAGCAACACCAGAAATGGAACTAAGAATTTAACGACTATACTGCTTGTGCACCCATATACCCCTCAACCCTAATCAAAACAAATGCATTGCCTTGGCTTGGAATGTGTGTCAATCGACCAAGGGTTTGGCAGATGCTACATCTTACAATCAAGTTAGTGTGGAACCAAGATGAGTTGAGAAATGAACAATACTTCCGGAGGTGTTAGACTTGCTCTTCACGAACAAGGTCCATTCAAAGAGTTGGAATTCTACTAGTGTGTCACAAAGTTTTGTAGCGGCTACAACCACTCTCCAAAATGTTTCCTTAGCCTCGTTTTGGAGCCTTCCTTCCAACCTTCACAGCAGCTTGCCTTGCTTTGTCAAGTTCACAAGCTTCAGTGTCTTTCTTGCACAAAGGCAACGTGTCGATCACAGTTGATCCATTCCCCTCACAGGCTTCTCATCCGGACTTGGTCCAGTTGCAGGCTGAGAAGATTCCCCTTGAAAATTGTGCATTTCTGGAGGTCAACTAGCTCTCCAAGAATTGCGCAATCCTATTTGATAGCCTATTGGGCTCCAAGATTACGCAATCCTGTCAACCAACCCTCCTAGCAGGATTTGCACAAATTTTCCCAACAACAAGCTATTCATCCCAGGATTTGTGTAAATCTGGGTAGCAGTTAGCTGCTCTGCCCAGAAATTGTGCAAATCTCCAAGGAAGCCAACCCAGCTCCTAGCCAAAAATGCACATTTTTCTCCAGCAGTTGAGAATTCTCTTGCATGTGCAGTTGAGTTGGTCGGTTCCCTACGAGATTGAGCAAAACAGAATTGTATGCATGTGTTGCTTCTCCCAAGGTAGCATGCAAAGGCATCCCTTGTTTTAGGGATCTATGTTTAGCAGTTCAAGGTTACATGCCAGGAGAAATTTCGAAACCTCCTACAAAGTGTCGCATCCCTATATTCTTGGCATGCGTGTCACAACTACGATGTTATCAAAACTCTTCAACTAGATGTTGTAGAGCTCATTCCTCACATCAACCTTGTAGCTCTGACATCCCACAACACATCTAGGAGTAGTCGGCACATTCAGCTCAATTGTTTTAGGGTAAGCCCGTTTCCCATGCCTTATGCTGCATTTCTGTCGCTCTTTGTGGTTTCACTTATCGGAGTACTATTTGCTTGATTTATTTGAACGCTTGTTGTTGTTTACATGTATACTAGATTTTCCTAGCTCTTTTTCAGTTTTTGTTGCTATCACATGCATGTAACTGTTTTGCATGGACGTTCGCCCAACCGGCGAGCTGCCTCACCCACATGCATGTTAATATTTTTACTGAATCTCTCACTCATGTTTTGCATGCACTGTTAATCACTTCTACTATCGCTTAGTGTCACCATGCATTCACTGACTTACTTGATTTCAGTTGCATGTTGACGAGTCGGGCCAACCTTGGCCCGAGCTCTACCTTCACAAAGGCTGCATTGCGCAATCTAGGAAAGGAAGGCTCACCTTCCTCTCTAGATTTGTGCATTCCTGCCCAACACTAGCCTCGAGGACTATTTTGCGCATTTCTAGAGGACATTGGCTGCTTGGCCCAAGAAATTGCACAAATTTCTCCCTAGGCTAATAGTCCTTCCCAGCTAGAATTACACATTACGCAATCCCAATAGGCAGTAGCCAAACTAGACTGTGCATGGCACAGTTCCAACAGTCAGTCAGTCTATGCCTTGGCAGTTGGTCTCCCGACCTCCCGGTCGAAATTGTGCAACCTTCATGATCATGCACCCAGGTATGTTGCAAGTCAATTCTCATGTTCATTTTGGTCTTCAACTGATAGATTTCTTATCGTGAGTGTTACCATGTCTTCAGGTATCCTAGGTGTTCATCTACCTCTCAGTAGTACAGGTACAATGGTTTCTAGGAAAGCAGAGACGAAGGCATCGTTCAAAGCACACTTGGGGATACAGTTGACCAAGCTTCCATGGACTTCCCTACCCACAAGGATATCAAGTTTTTCATAGACAAGGACATCAAGCAGAAGCATCATAGCGATCAGCATCATGAGCAGTAGTTGAAGGCAGCATACTTAATGCAGTGAACACAACGAATGCAAGAGGAATGTTGTTAACAACATAGAGGCAGGACAAAGTTGCAAGATCAAGAAGATCCACTGATAATGAAACCAACTTTGGAGACTAAGGCTATGAACTGACGGTGTGACATGAAGATTGTGCGAAGGTAGAAGATCGAACAAAAAAGGAGTTGCATGTCCTAAAGCAAAAACTCAGGAAGAACATGAAGTTGAACAGACAGATGAATGAGTTGCAATAGGAACAGGGACAACAGTGGGCGCAACATGCACTCATGGATGAAACTGCGCCTGTACAAGTTAAGGATCCATCCTAGCAGCTAACACAGAGAAAACATGGTGAGAAGTGTTGTTGACTAACTACAAGGGATTCAGCAACATGCATGTCATTGAACACATGCATGCAATCCAACCCATTCAACACACTCACTGAGGTGAAAACAAGAAGCAAGTCCAACTAGGGTTGAACATGTACTTCGGCAAGTTGATGTGCATGACCACTAGCACACACTTGAAGATCAACACGGACACTATGCATCAGTGTGTTGCCAGTTCAACCGTACCTAAGAAGACCATGTGCATGTTACAAGACGAGTTGGATGAAGGGGCAGAACCAATGCACTAGTTGCAATGGAGGTAAGAGTTTTCTTCAGCAAGATGTCACCATGAGGTGCATGCACAACATCACGGATGACCAAGCTTGGCATCATCTCACCAACTTCACCATCACAAGCATGTCAAAGATTTGGTCTCATCACAGCGGACTGAGTTTCAGTGATGTCTTGCAAGGTTTTCTCAAGCCATGTCTCACATGAGTACATGTGCATTGTAATGTCGAGTCATGTCAAGTGTAAGTCAACTTTCAATGGTTGGATGTAACATTCATAGAGTAGGTGAAGAGTCATGAAGGTAGTTGAACTGTCACAAAGGCGAATGTCAAGGGTCACCCCACCCTTTGCTATAAATAGTCCCTCATAACTCAATGTAAGGGCTTTTGGTCAGCCAAGCTTCTACTAAGACTATCTTGAAGAAGGCTTGGACAGTATTGTAACGTGCCTTGGCTTCTCCACTACACAGAGCTAGTACATCTCTTTGGAGGAGCAAGACGATGTGGTTGTAACGTTCCATTGTTGGGGCTAGCGGGTTTACATGGATGTATTGTATTATTGTGACTTACACTTCTTTATATAATAAGAGCCATCACATTTTCATGCATATGTTGTTATTATAGTTGGACTTCTCTGGTTGCCTTAATGATATATGTTGTTTACCTTACATACTTATGTATGAACTGATTTGTATGTAATTATGTGAATCTTGTTGTTAATGTGTTGCATATGTTGTTAAAGTTTTCACCGACCGTACCAACTGCTCTATTGGACATCAGACAGACCTTTCACTTGAAGCTTGCTATAAAAACTATCGCACTCATCTCAGACTGATCCGTGAGTGTTGTATGTGTTATCTTAGCTTGTATAATGTGATTGTTGCATCTGAGTGGACTGCTCCATCGGAATCTGTGCATGTCCTTTGTGTTGTGTGTTCCTAGCCAAGTTGGGATTGATCCCTTTCAACCTGGAACTTACCTTCACCTCCTTCCCCCTTCGAAGTGTTGGAACCTCTCATACACCTTCCTTGACTCACTGCATCAGTCACACCCTTGCTGCTGACAGAGTTATCCTACTTGCCTCTGTGTGACATCGCGGTCAAGGCATTACCTTACGACCCACTGCTGGGACTCCTACACCAAATGGTCTGAGGTCTAATTGGGACTTCTTATCGCTGAGATCCCCTTAACATGTTGGCAGGCCCAGCACCATCAACACCACCATATTTACATCAAGGAGGGATGCAAGCTTGTGCGCCAACCCTAGAGAAGGATGAACCCAACTTTTAAGGACATTGTAAAAGAATAATTGCAAAAACTACTGGATGCAAGGTTCATATACCCCATTTCAGATAATGATAGGGTGTCACCTCTTGTGTTGGTTCCTAAGAAGCAAGGGAAGTGGAGAATATGTGTTGATTACCAGGAACTCAACAAGGATACAAAGAAGGACCATTTTCCTTTTCCCTTCATTGACCAAGTCTTAGATGGCCTTGCATGGAATAAATCATTCTCCTTTTTGGATGGATTTAGTGGATACAACCAGATCCATATCAACCTAGAAGACCAAGATAAGACCACATTCACATGTACTTGGGGTGCCTTTGCTTATAGATTTCTTCCATTTGGTTTGTGCAATGCCATGCTACTTTCTAGAGGGTCGTTTTTAGTATTCTTTCTGAATTGGTTCATGACTTTGTTATGGATGTGACTTCCATGAAGCTCTTTCCAACATGTGAAAATTTTGAATAAATGCATTGAAATGAATCTCTCTCTAAGCCCTAAGAAATGTGACTTCTTGGTGAATGAGGGGATTATCCTTGGCCATTCCATATCTAAGGAAGGGATACAGGTAGACACAGACAAAATTGCCATCATCAAAGGGGTCCCTACTCTTCAGAAGCAAAGATATGTCAGGAGCTTCTTGGGACTAGTTGGGTATTATAGGAGATTCATCAAAGACTTTAGTAAAGTGGCTTCACCTTTGTTTGGTTTATTGACCAAAGACTCACATTTGTGTTGGATCAATAGTTGTCAAGTGGCCCTTGAAGTGTTGAAATAAAAGTTGACCACTGCACCCATCCTAAGGGGTCCCAACTGGGAAATGCCCTTCCATATCCATATTGGTGTATCAGATAAATTTGTGGGGGGAGCCTTGGGACAAGTAGAGGATAAGTTTCCTTATGCTATTTATTTCATTAGTAAGAATTTGTCTAAAGTTGAGCTGAATTGCTTTGTCATTGAAAAAGAACTCTTAGTTGTAGTATATTCTTTAAACAAATTTAGGCACTATACCATTGGGTACCAAATTTTGTTGCATGCAGCCTTTAAATATTTTATGAGCAAGCCCGATGTTAATGATAGGGTAATTATATGGTTTTTATTGTTACAATAGTTTGATTTGACTATTATTGAGAAATCAGGGAAAGAAAATGTGGTTGCAGATTTTTTGTCCAAGTTAACCTTGCCTGCAGGTAATGAAGATATGGTGGATGATTAACTGCCAAATGAGCACCTCTTTTCCATATAGATTCTTTCTCCTTGGTTTTTTGACATAGAAAACTACTTGTTTGTTGGGAGGTTCCATCCTAATCTATCATCCAGGGAGAAAAGCGCGATTGTAAGGAAAAGCTCTCCTTTCACTTGGATTGGGGGAAATATTTTTAGATTGGGACAAGATCAAATCTTAAGGAGATGTGTAAAAGAAGGGGATGTATTTGAAATCCTCTCATGAGGTCATGATGGACCTTCTGGAGGTCATTTTTCTGCAAAAAGGAAAACCTTTAAATTTTTACAAGATGTTTACTATTGGCCCACTTTACATCAAGATGCAAGGAGATACACCACTAGATGTGACCAGTGCCAAAGGATGGGAAAACCCACACCCAGGGCTGAAATTCCCCTATAACTTCAAGTGGCCTTAGAGCCATTTGACAAGTGGGGCATGGATTTCATTGGTAAAATTGATCCACCATCATGACATAAAAATTACATCATTGTGTGCACCAATTACTTGACAAAGTGGGATGAGATAAAGGGAATCAAAACAACAATTGAGCAGAAAGTGGCATATTTTTTAAGAGAAAACATATTCTACAAGTTTGGGTATCCAAGGGAGGTAGTCACTGATCGAGGAGCACAATTCACATCCGATTTGATTTAATATCTCATGAGGTAGCACCATATCAAGCACATGACATCCACTGCCTATCACCCTCAAGAAAATGGGCAAGTAGAGGTCACAAATAGGGCATTAGAGAGCATCCTCACTAAGAGCAAAAGAAGGAAATATTGGGAAAAGAGACTAGTAGAGGCCACTTGGGCCTACAACACCACTTGGAAAGCCACCACTAGATTCACTTTATATGATTTGGTTTGTGGTAAGAAGGCTTTTATTTCTATTGATTTTGAATATAAAACTTTGAGAATGGTAGCTCAGTTGGACTTAGATGTCACCACAATACAACAAGAAATGCTACTCCAATTGAATGGCTTAGATGAGTTCATAATGCAAGCTCTCCTACACATTGAAGTCATATAAATGCAAAGGAAGGTCTGGCATGAAAATCATATCAAGGAAAATACTTTCCAAGAAGGGGTTGGGCCTTATTATATGATTCTAGCTCCAAATATTTTGAAGGGAAACTAATGACAAGATGGTTGGGTCCATACCTAGTAGAAAGTGTCATGAAAATGAATCTATCAAGATCAGAACTGTTGATGAAGAAGGAATTCCCTTACTTGTAAATGGTTATAGGTTGAAGATATATAGAAGACATTTTTCCAAGGAATAATTTATCAGTTTAGTCAGAAAAGACTTAAATTTGATTGCGAGTTTCATAGCTTCCAATCCACAACATTCCTAAAAATTTGTAAAATAAAAATAAAAATAAAAAGTCCTGGTTGAAAGCCTCCATGAGGCATCTGAGGTAAACTCCAGGGTTGAAAACCTCTCTCAGGAAGCCCAGAAACAAAAACAAAACAAGAAAAGGAAAATAACATAATAATAAAGATCCCTAGGTAAAAAACTCTCTTGAGGAACCTAGGGTTGTCATGTAGGTTGAAAACCTCCTTCGAGGTAGCTTGCATGTCTCAAGAAAAAAGAAAAAAATAAGAGGAAAATAAGAACAAGGAAGAATCTCATATCATGTCTGCTAATCTTTCTCTTGTTTTGAGAATTGTACACAATGGTAGATTTCATGGCTACAAGAGAAAACCTACAACCTATCATCCATCCCTCCATCAATACACCACATATCCATCCTCTCCATTCATATGACCATCTCTCTCAACCATCCCATCATCAAGAAATCCAAATTTCACCTCCTATATGTGATGCTACAGGAAGGTCTTGTATGTCTACAGGAGGTCAAGTAATGATACATGAGGGATATCCAAGGAGGATAATATCCCAAAAGGCCATTATGAATATGAGAAATAATAAATATGGTCCTCCTATGAATTTTCCATCATCCATCCATCACCCATCCACTCCATTCCACCAAAAATGTTCTCAAATTCTCCACTCTGTCCTACCTTAAAAAAACACAAAAGAAATTATTCTTTATTTATACGGTTTCTACACTACTCCTTCATGAGTATAACCCTATCCTCATGACTGATAATCATCTCCCTCATGCAAAATCAAGACTTCAAGGGGAGATCAAATGACTGCTACAGGAATAAACTCCTCTCGTAGCAGCATGTGCAACCACAAAAAAAATAACTGATATTTTTTTTTCCACCACCCAAAGGGATAATGAAGCTTTGTTTGTAGCTATGAAGAGACAACTCATTCTCAGGGAGGGTTTCCACCAATAACAATAACTTAGATATTAGAAGAGGCACTTTCACACACACAACAAAAGAAATAGTCAATGTATCATCAATAATGAAGACATGCACATGAAATAAGTCAAAGAGGTAAAATCCCTTGATCATAATGATATATGGTCCAGATCCATCATGAAAACATTTGCAGCAGTTTGATCCACGGGTAGGATTAGGTATGGCAACCCTAACCTCCTCATTCTAGATAAAAATTACTAAAATGTGTTTTGAACGAGAAAAGGTGTTTTAATAGGCTGGAGGTGTCCAGTGAACTTGGCCACCCTCGACTAGTAAACTCAAGTGTGAGTTAAATCACCCATGCAATGTGTAAATGTCAACTCAAAATGTCCTCAAAGAGTTGGGTGATAATCACGACGAGAGAGAAATGATTACAGTCATTGGGGACAATGGTCCAAAAGAGGAAACTCGTTTTAATGCCAAGTCACTAGAGCGCTCCAATATTTTAACCAAAAGAGGGTATTAAGTGCTAGTTGGACTTCATTTGCACCATCACTCATTCCAAAAAAAGTTAGAGGAAGGAAGAGCTAATGCATCAAGAAAACTAGAGTGCCACCAAGGAGTTTCAAACCCTGTCTACAAGTGCTATAGGATAAAGTTGTAGGTAGACCTGCAATTGCTATAGGAGGGACGAGAGGTTCTACACGAAGATTTTGATGGAGTAAAAAGGATTCACAGTGGCTTGATATTTCCTCAAAACCTTCATGAACACCTATAATTTCTCTGACAAGAGGTAAGTGACACCCTCCTTCCTTGTTTCTATACCCAATTGCATGAGAAGTCTGCTTGAAATTAAATCCTATAGCGGCAAATTGATCAGTAGGAGGTATTTTTGAAGTTGGTTGTGGTTAAGAGAAGAGAAAATAGTTTGGTTGATATCAATTTTGAGCACCCTTATTCCTCAAAACTACCAAGAATTTTACCATTGTTTCACCACTGAGACTATTTAAAAATTTCCTAAATTCTACACCTACATAGCATCAAGGAGTAATAGATAAGAAATGGGGCGAGGATTTAACAGAAGGGAACCCTTAGACACCAGGTGAATTCGCCAACACCCTCCTGTATTTGACATCTTCAGAAGACACTAGTAGTTAGGTTTCTTTGAGCTGCTAAAGGGGTATGATGATGATATTTCCCATGAATTTCCATGGCATTACACTCTCAAGAGTAAGACAGTGCTACAGCTATTTTTAGAGGGTTGGCCATCTCTCTCATTTCTAAAACCATTAATAGAGTGACCACCTTGCCTCAAGGGATTATATGGAGCAAAGAAGACAAGAAAGTGTCACAACTACGAAGAACTTCTTCCTTTCAAAAGAGAATCATGTAGAATACAAGAATGAAATTAGAAGAGAAAGTTTGCCTTACCCATGGGCTGAGGAAGCTTACCATATCCTTAAATATATATCTTGTGAAAGTATATGAAGTGTGGTTTATTCCTACCACTTCACGCTACTCCAGGAGCTGAGATTCAAGGCATAACTACCCCTTCCTCAAAGACTTAGTGTCCCTAATTTCCTCCTATAGTCAATCATGGAGATGAGTCAGAAGGTGAGGGAAGGAAAAAACTATAATTTACCTCGCCATGGCATCATCAAGTTAATAGTGGTGGATTCTCTAAACCACTTGAAGATCCCTATCATATTGAACAAATTTGTGGACATGGGCAGGGATACTTTCATATAAACACAAGCCCTCACACCAAGAGAGACTCCAGCCTCTAGTATGGGAGGAAGAGAAGGAAAATAGAGGAAGAATAAGGAAAAAAAGACAAAGGACGAAGAGGCAGCAAGAACAAAAGAAGAAGAAATAAAAACAGAGGAAAAAGAGGCATCAAAGAGAAAGGAAGGATGAAAGGAGAAGAGGGGGAGAAGAAAGGAGAAGAAAGAGTAAGCCCTGAGCAGACTTCTTACTAAGCATAATATCTCTTCATGGGCTCAGTTTTGTGCTGCTTAGTTTTTCCATCTCCTTAACTCCCTAAACTCGGCTTGGGATCACAATATCCTCTCTCACCAGTTCGAATTCATTGTAACCGAGTGACTCCTAGTCCAAATGAACACCAAGAGGGACAAGATCCACCATTTTTTAGATCAAGGAGGGAACCAATCCTACTTTCAAGGGATTTGCTTCAATTTTCCTTTTGTATAAATAAACTAGAAGAAGAGCTCATTTGGATTTTAAGTTTTTGTTCAACTAGGTGTAGTTATTTAGCTTCAAGCCTGGCATTGTAACTTTAAAATTTTATGTGATGTATTAAACCTACACTTTTTGATAATGAGAAGTTGGATTTCAAGTTGCATCTGAGTTAGTTTCAGAACGCTGAGACCCTTAGGTTTGGGCCCAACCAAGAGGCTTCAATCCCTCTTTTTGTACTTATGTTTCTTCTTGATTCCAAGCAATTCATAGCTTCTTGAATTTCAATAGAGGTTAATCTGTAAAAACCCATGGTTGCAGCCTCTATATCACCTCTCTTGTGGGAGAATGAGTGGAAGGATTCACAATCACAATCCAAAAATATTGTGTTTATGATTTCTTGGAAATAGATTAGTGTTAGTTGTCATGTTTTACGTTTGCTTTCGATAGCTTAGAAGTCAGTTTAGTGAGTAGATTAGTGTTATGGAATAAATTAGATGTTATTTAAATTCAACTCATCTTTTCCATCATAACTTACCTCATTTTTTTAATGATAAATGGATGCATGCATCTGATTGATTGTAGGGTTGTGTTGATCTATAGGGGACAGCACCTGTTATAGCGGCTACAACCACCCTCCAAAATATTTCCTATGCTTTGATTTTCGAGCCTTCCTTCTTATCCATAGGGTCTCATCTTGCACTAATCCAGGTATTCATGCTTCGATTGAGACTTATCTTTTTCATTTTTCTTTTGTTTGCTTGTTTTCACACATAACTGATATTTCTAACTCACAAGTTGATCACCCAACCTGGTATCATAACATTTCTTAGGTTGCCTCCAGAAATTGTGCAATCCTTGAGGGAAAGCAACTTTGATTATGGGAATTACACAGTTCTAATTGGAAGTCGGCCTTGAGCTCAGAAACTACATAGTCATGAAAAGAAACCTCAAAATAATTCCAGAAATTGTGCAATCCCTCACTAAGCTCAGAAAATACGCAGTACACTAAATCAGAAAGTTGCCCAGTTCCCTGGAACTATGTAGTCTTTTCCAGTAGTGTGCATGGAAATTTTCCCCGTGTTAGCACTCTGTATTTATTAAGAATGTGAAATAAATGCGAAGGTAACCACAAAACCACTTTCAAGTCTAGAAGCTAGCCCTCCTAAACTTAGATAGGCATCTCTCTATGATATTTAGCTTTGTTGGCTTTTAGAATTTTAGGCCAAATATGAAAGTTCAAGGTTTGGATTTTAAATTGATTGTTTGGTTGTTTGGTTGATAATGTAACAAGGGACCATTGGGAAATGGAGTCGATTTTCTTTAGGTGAATCCTTTCAGTAGTGACAGATGAGTTTAACAAGGCAAGGTAGGCATATTTCTTGGATCTTACATGCTTGATGAGATGGGAAAGAAGAAATGACTAAGTATCCATTAAACATAGAGCAATTAAGAATTCTATTGCTTAACTTCAGTTTAAAACATCAAAATTATTCAAAAGACAGAATTGAGTGTATTTAAACAAATTCAGATTCTTTATTTTCTTTGGACAAAACAGATCAGAAACACATGTGAAATTACAGAGAAAGGAAAACACAATAACAAGAGAGAAAATCACTTCAGCAACAAAATCTGACTCAGGAATCCTGAAAAGCTTCTGTATTACTAAAAATTTGTCCACTAGAACATGTGAAGCAGCTTTAGATCAATATTCTTTTTCTTCCATACAAAAATCAACCTTTACTACTTCGAAATATGAAGTATTTATAAAAATATTACAAAAACATCTTGATTTTAGAATATCAAGGCAAAATCCTAAATTATCTAAAACTGTTTACACAAATAGTACAAAAATTGAGGAAACTGAATTTCTGCATCTCACTGGCACTATTTTTGTGGTTTGTTGTTGGTGATTGGACTTGAAGAATAGTAGTTGGCTATTTGATGTACTTCTAGAGATTCGATGACTATTTACTCTAGTAACTCACACAATTTTTCCCACCTCTGTTCATCTGGTAGTTTAAACTTGATTAAATTTCGGTAAACCTCATCTACCTCTGTGAATTTCTCGAAGGTAGCCTTACTGAGAAACAAATGACTGATTCATGTTTGATCAATAAATCGTATCTTAGCCCTTCCATGAACGTGTTTCTTGTGAGTGTGCGCTTTATTTTAGAAAATTTTGACTTGTCTCTAGCAATGGTGTACAATTTATGTTGGTAATCTTCACGCTTGACCAATTTATCTCTTATCCCTTGTAATCCATGGATACCTTTTTGGTGCAATAGGTTTAATTTCTTGCGAAATATCTAAGTGATGTTTTCCATACTATTGCATTTCGTCTCCAATTGTTACATCAAAATTTTCTTAGTGAGAACTTTTATCACTTCCAAAATGTCATATGTTCTGTCTTCTATGTCTATTTCTTCAAACTCTTCTCTGGATTTTGAATTTAACACTCTTATGAGAGCTATATCATCACTTTGTTTGGTGCTAAGGTGTTTCTTCACATCTTCTATAATTTCTTTTGATCTATGGACCAACTCGTCTTGTTCAAAGATGATTTCAATAGATGGCCATATCCTTGTGATAGCTTCATTGATCTCTATCCAGATGTTTTCTTTAGCTTCTGCAATGGTATCATCTATGACAGATTAGTTCTCCAGATACTCTATCCTCTCTATGAGCTTGTGTGTTTTTTGCAATTCTGCTAGGTATACATTGTCTACTTTGAGATTTTGTTCCAGCAAATTATTTAATTTATGATTTAATTTCTCAATTTCTTGGTCTTTAATAGACATATTTTCCGTGGCCTTAGCCAAATCTGTTGGTGTATTGTCAGACTGTCCTTCTGTCGTGACAATTGATGTTGAATTTGTGGTTAATATTGATGCATCAGTTGTAGATGTACCTGCTACTCAGATTACAACCAAAGGAATGACCTACACTCCTTTTCCATTTTTGAAATCGGATTGTTCTGTACAATGATGATCTTGAACAAATTCTCCTTTTTCTTATCTTTCTCTCCATATTCCTTGGCCTGAGGATCTTCAGTGGAGGGGAGCTTAAGTTGCTTCTTCAATGCTTCTATATCTGCATTCTTGCTCCGGATGATTTCTTCAACTACCTTTACATCATTGGGATCATATCCCAGTTTAATGATCAAATCCTCCAAAGAATTTACCTTTATTTCTTTGGCCTGAGGAGAAACTCTTTCTAACTTTAATTGTTCTTGAATATTAGTTAGTGAAATATTAAGCTTAATTGTTTCCATAGTTGTGTTTGTAATGGTGTTGTAAAGAATTTATCTAAACTTCTTGTGGAAGTCCATATGGTCAATGGGATGGATTGTATCTATGTCAAAAGAGAAGATAGATTGCTTTAATCTTTTGTTGATCTTGGTTGAGCAACTCTAGGCTCCAAGAAGGCAACCTGCATTTTCTTCTTCTCTGCATCAAAAGCTAATAGAACCTTGTGTTGGGTGGTGGCTATCTATTTCCAAAACTGTGAAAACATGGTGGCCTTCAGTGCCTAGCTCTTTGCTTTGATTTCCTTGTAAATGGAAAAAATGCTTTGATCCTTACTTCTATAGTCTGCTTCTCTTGATGGTGATGAAATTGGTGTGTTTGTGGTCAGTGGGGTCATCAAAGATGTAGGAATAATCTTCTCTCTCTTTGACCCTAAAGGGATACTAGTACCTATTAGAACGATGGGTTGTTGTTGTTTTGTATTCTGCTACTGAGTTTCCCCTGTATCTATAGTCTTATGTTTCTTGTTGTATACTATAAAATATTTAGATGAGATCTTTGTTATTGAAGGGGAGATACTTTCCCTTGGTATTTTCTTTGTCTTTTCTCGAGGTACTGGAGTCTTTGAAGTAGATAGTACCTGCTCTTCGGCCTCCTGCAGAGTATTCTCCTACCACTCCTCCTGATTCATAAACTGTTCTATTTCTGGTCTAGGAGTATGGATGTAGGGAGCATACTTTTGTTCAATTTTTAATTTAGGGATTAACCCCAAAAGGGTCATAAGACCAAGTAAATTTGTGTTTAAAATTTATTTGCTTTAAGATATCATCCGCCTCTTGTCCTGTTGACCTTGCATTGCATATAAATGGAACAACTTGTGTTTTCATTTTGAATTGTGCCTTCTTCTTGGCTGCCAAGAAGTGTAGTTGATCCATCTTGATCATTTTCCTAATAAACTACAAGGAAAATATTCGAATAGGTACAAATTTAGGCAGTTTATAGGGAGGCGATTCACAACCATATATTTTGATCTATGTGTAAGATTGGTATAAATATCAGTCCCCTCTCTTGGTCTCATCACTCAAATGAAAAATTATCTTTATCTCTAGATGTATTCTAGGTTTTGCATTACTATTTATCAAACTAGTTGCCATGTGTACAAATTTATCTACAAAATCACCAAATGTAAATTTAGTGCTATTCTTCCTTACCAAGGAGGTCCAGTGAATGACTGACTGAAGGTTCCCTTGACTGTCTGTCTTCCATAGTTGGAAAGGGAACCTCTCTGACTGAGAATACATAACCAAATACACCAAAATGGATGCATATCTAAAAACTCCTTCGTTTGAGAATTTCAAGAATTTCTCATGAATTATCTCTGCCAAAAATTCATTATAACAAAAACTAGTTGGTGGATTTTCACCACTGGAAAATATAAAGAGAAATGCAAAAACGTTTTCATCTATCCATTGGTCAGAGTAGTATCCTACGATGCAAGAAACCACGGAGATTATCTGTTTGGCCTTCTCAGGAAAAATAGAAGCAGGGTAGGGAGGGCTTTTTTTGGACAATTGAGAATCATCAAGCAGAAAATTTTCAAACACTTTGACTGTCTAAGGGAAATCCAATTTGTTATACATTTTGTAGGGAAATCTAGGTGAAAAGGTTTCCCTGGGTCAGTGTTTTTTATCTGGAGCATCTTTGAAATTTAGTGGCCATTAATGGAAAAGAGAACTTCACCATTTTGGGCCACTATTTTTCTTTGGCTCGACATGTAGCAGAATTGGCACCACGTTACAAATTCAGGGAAATAGTAGGTTTGTGAGAAAATGTATTGGGGTAGGAAAGAGTCCCATAATACCAATTCATCACTGAGGTCCAGATGGTTTTGTTTGAGCCAATTGTGAAGTTCTTAGAAGTCAAACTCACAATTGGTCTCTGTAACCTAATAAAGTTGATCAACTAAAGGCTGGTGGTCCAAATCTGTGGTTGGGGGCAACATGGGATTTTGCTGGGGAACCAATTTCTTCTTGGATGACATAATTGAGAAAACTGAGGCATTTCTTTTCCTATAAATACATGATCAGAGAGCTAGATGGTCGAGCGATGAATTGGACAAGCCTGTGAATGCATTGAAACGCTGAGAATGGTGGGCTCTGAGAGAAATTGCAGTGATAGTTGAGACAATTTTTGATAGAAAAAAGGGAAAAGAAGGGTTCATCATTGTTACATGTCAATTCGTCACCATGACACTTGATCATTTTATGGATATTTTTACCATCCATGAACATGTTTAAACTAGATCCCTCAGAAGTCAAACAACCCAAAATATTTTGAAGTAGATGAGAAATTTGAGAAAATCATTGTCACACCTTGTTAAGTTCCACCTGTGCCGCTTTCTCTAAAGTTTCTTGCACATGCGCTAAAATATGACCCTAACAGGATATGGATTTATTTTTATTATTCATAGGACCCTAACAGTTGCTCCAACTGGGGATGACATCCTCCCTTTGAGGTGTCAAGAATATTGTGGATCAGTAGCCTTGGTCCATTGTCTTCAGTCTTCATTCTGCATCTGAATGGATCTGTTATTGTTATAGATATGGCAAAAACTCATTAGGAGCTTATGGCCTTCCCCTCAAGCTTTAAATTCTGATGTAAGCCACCCAAACTGACAGTAGAAAAATAGAATGGTATTCACAATGATTTCAATAAAAAGTGATTTATCCTTGAGTAAAGTAATGTTTGAGCATTCTACCTTTTACAGGTCCACCAAGTAGTTGTGCTCCAGACATGTATTTAAAAAAAAATGCATTATTACCTATGTAAGCATCAATTTTATATGGTCCCTTCCACAAATTATCAAATTTACCATGCTTACCTTTATCCTCATTCCTTGAATCCCACTTTAGAACAATGTCTTCTAATTAAAAATCATCAGCTTTAGTTCTCCTATTATAAATATTTTTTATGTTCTCTTGGATGACTTGGGTTCTATTGTACACTTCTTCTCTTGATTGTTGCAGTTGTATAGTTTGGTTTATCCTCCTTTGTAGATCATTAGGCTCAACTTGTGACTCTTGCAGTAATTTGAGAACATGGATTCCTAAGGATGTGGGGAAAACAACATCTGCCCCATAAACTAATTAAAATGGAGACATACCAATAGGCTTTTTGTACTAATTATGTCGACCCACAAAGCATTGATTAATTTATTATGCCAAGACTTTTTATTATCCTGCGACAACTTCTTGATGATATTGATCAAACTTTTATTTGAAGACTCTGCTAACCCATTTTCCTGTGGGTAATAGGCTATAGAGTGACCCAATATTATTTTGTATTTGTTTCAAAAGTCCACCATCTTCTTTGATTTGAAGGCAGATGCATTATCAATAATAATCTTATTTGGGCATCCAAATCTAGAGAGAATGTTCTCTTCTAGGAATTTAATGATCACTGCATATGTGGCTTGTCTTGTAGGTATAGCTTCAATCCATTTTGTAAAATAGTCAGTGGATGTAAGAATCCACTTATGGTGGGTTGAGGAAGTGGGATGAATTTCTCCAATGAAATCCAAACCCCATTGCTAGAAAGGAGTTTCAACTGATATGGGTTTCAAAGGTAGGGGTGATAAAAAAATTATTTTCTTCAAATATTTGGCACTGAAGACATGTGGTGACTTTCCTATGGACATATTCAAATAAGGTGGGCCAATAAAAACCAACCCTTAAATTCTTGTTTGTTGTAGTCTTCCAGTACAAGTTCCCTACACAATCTCCTTCATGGAATTTCTCCATAACTTTAAATGCTTCTTCTTTTAGTAAAAAGTTTAGTAAGATTCCTCCTGCATCTTTCCAATACACATTATTGCCCAAAATACAAAATTTCATAGTTTTCAATTTAAGAAACCTAGATTTATTCTTAGTCAAACCTAGAGGAGCTTGTAAATTTTGCAGTACAAAGAGAATGTCTTCATACCATGGAGAGGTAGCAAAGGCTTCTGATACCTGTGGAGTCACTTGCTCTTCATGTTCATCCAGTTCAGCTATGAAAGTTATATCAAGTGCATGAAATTATATTCTTCCATTAGTTTTTCCAATACCTGACCTTTGATCAGCTTAGTGGGTTTGATTTCAATACCATATTCTAAAATAGCAGGAATCCATTTTCCCCTCTTTCCATCAAGATTAGTTTGTGTCAAAATATATTTTACAATAACATTAGGGACAAATGCAATTATATGTGAGTGTAAGATGTAAACTCTAAAGTCCTTTAGTGCTTTTACCAAGGCAAAAACTTGTTTCTCCATTATATTGTATTTCATTCAAGCATTCCTTAAAGATTTACTAAATAAATCTATTGGTTTCTCATGTCCTTTGTTGTTCTTCTGGAATAAAACCACTTCAATAGTATGATCAGATGCAAAATAAAATATCATAAAATCTTTGGTGAAATCAAGACTAATCAATAGAGGAGTAGTTGTTAAAGCTAGTTTTACTTCGCTGAAATATTTTTTGGCTTCAGAGTTCCATTTTATCTCAATATCATTTTCTAACATATTTTTGATGGATCTTAAGATCTCTCCTAAGTTAGGAATAAATATCCTCAGGAAATTTATTCTCCCAATGAAGGATTGGACTTCTTTCTTATTTCTGGGTGGGTCAATTTTGAGAATAGCTTCAACTCTGATAAGATCAATTTTAATGCCTTCCTTGGAAATAATGTGGCCCAACATATTTCCCTCCTCTAAACCAAACAGTGTTTTCTTAGGGTTTAGTGCGCTGCCATATTTCCTACATTTTTCAAAGACTCTCCTTAGATGCAGCAAGTGTTCTTCCTCGATCTTCGAAAATACAGTGATATCATCCAGATAAATGAAAATGAACCTACCAATTTCATCAACAAAGGTAATATCCATTGCCCTTTGGAAGGTGGTACCAACATTCATCAGACCAAAAGGCATCTTTACATACATAAAGGTACGCCATGGTGTAGTAAATGTTGCCTTCTGTTGGTCATAAAGGTGAACCAGGACCTGGTTATAACCCAAATCTCCATCCAGTAAAGAGATCCTAATTGATCCAACTACGCTTTGTAATATATGATCCATTTTTGGGAGGGGATAGTTATCTTTAAGTGAGGATTTATTCAAGTTTCAAAAATCTGCACATAGCCTAATTTCTCATGTTTTCTTCCATATAGACACTAGGTTGGAAACCACTTGGAAATATTTGAGAG
This sequence comes from Pinus taeda, assembly GCA_000404065.3. NCBI lineage: Eukaryota > Viridiplantae > Streptophyta > Pinopsida > Pinales > Pinaceae > Pinus > Pinus taeda. Next base: position 172,605 of record APFE030272011.1, read on the forward strand.
GCACAATAATTTTGGCATCATATAGCTTCTTAACTTCCTTTTCTATTAGGGGAAATAGAATTGGGTTCACCCTTATTAAATTTTGTTTAAAAGGTTTTTGATCTTCTTTAAGGGGGATAGTATGTTGAATGATGTTGGTGTCATAGGATTTTAAGTCCTCATAACTCCAGGAAAATACATTAGAAAACTCGTTAAAAGTTCTATGTAATTCTGTTTTTCATTAGAAGGTAAGGATATGGATAATTTAACAATTCTAGGGTTCTCTGCAGTCCCTATGTTGCATCCTCTACCCCAGCCCCTACTGGTTTGATTTTGGGCTTCTTTTCTACATCATTGAAATCAAACAGATCTTCTAAAGATGTTAGTCCCTTAGGCAACAAATTATCCTTTAATTGCAACACTTGTAAAGGTTTTGAATTATCATTAGCTTCTTTTAACACTACTTCGCTCATATTTATTTCTACATCATTATCTAAATCTATATGTGTACATTTGAATTCATCTTCTAATTTCAAGAAATTTTCGATTTGTTCGTCATCGCCAAAAACTTTCTAGCATCTGATGTTATCAAGCATAGTTGGCCTGTGCTTAACTTCCACAACATATTTTCTATTTGGATGGAAAGGAAATTTGCAAGTACTAGCTGAAATAGCCAGGGCATCTGCTAAAATGTTCTAGCTTTGAGGTATCACAGATAAACTATATTCAGGAAAACATTTTACAAAACCCAAGACTGTATTTATGTAAGCCCTTAATCTAGGGTGTTTTGTAGAATATTCACCCTTAATTTGTTTTATACTTACCTCAGAATATCCATGCATAGAAATTCGGTTTTCTCCTAGTCTCTTTAGAATCTACAACCCTAAAATCAATGCCTCGTATTCAACAATGTTATTAGTGCAATAAAAATTTAGTTTTTAACAATGCCCTTCTACCCTGTTTGTTGTTGAATTTACAACAAAAGCACCTGCCCCTACTCCATCTTTACACACAGCTCCATCTAAATCCATATTCCACAAAGCTTCTCCCTATAGATTTGCTTCTTCAGCATTAAATTTTATTATTTATGTATTACTGACTTCGGCCTCTAAGGGAGAAGCTTCATTTTCTACACAATCATTATTGTATAAGATGAATGAGTCCATGTATGAATGTACTAGATAGAGGGGATAATTGTTCGACTTGTCTTGATTGTTGACCATATACTTCATGAGAGTCTCCCTATAAATTATTCTAGGATGACCAAACACAGGAATGGTGGTGTAGGTCATATCCATTTGCAAAGTGCCCTGCAACTTTCCCCCCATGATCTAGGCAGCAACATTCCATACTTTGGAGGTATGTCTGCTACTATGATGTCCATCAATAGACTCTTAGTAGGTATCTAAACTAGAGTGACACATAAATATTTTATCAAACCAAGACACCTAACTTTAGTTGAATCAAAAGAGTACAAATCTTTGTATGGTATCGAGATGTCTAGCCCTAGTTTCTCCATCATAGCTCTGGGCATCAAATTGTGAGAGGCTCCAGAGTCAAGCATTGCATTGTGTAGGATTTTATCATGAATGTTCAGGATTATGTAGAAAAGTGGAACAGTCTCGTCCTGAGGTTTACCCTCTACTTCAAGTCCAAACAACAGTTCCAGGCAGTCATCAGTCAAATTGACTATGTGTGACCCTTCTCCTATTTTTAAGGCTTTCATGACTTGAGTATTGTATACACTTTTGGTCATCAATTTTGTTAAAGGAATGGGGATCTTTACCTTAGCCAGTTTAGTTTCCATATTAAAAGACACTTGAGACTTATCAACTTCCTTGACATTTGCATCATATTTTTTAGGAATTTCTTTTCAAGAACCAAGTTTTGGTTAACTAGAGGAAGGGGCATCATTTTGAGTTTTACTGGGAGGAGTTCCAATGGCTTTTTTTCTTCTTAAGTTATATTTTTTGTGCACCTCCATAATGGCATGTTTCCTCTTAAGTTATATTCTAAAAGGATATATTCTAGTTGTGAGAGAAAAAATTGATCTTGCTCTTCTTTGGCCAAGAATATGTGATCTATCTCACTTTCTTCAAATAGATTTATTTGATTTCTTCTAGTTCTTCAGACAATTCAATTTATTCATCACCATACTTTTCCTAAAATGGAGGCTTAACTGGTTTCTGATCACCAGGGCCCCTTTGTTCCCTTTGTTTAATCCGTGGTGGTTTTCTCTTAAAGTTGGGATTTTGAATTTGAGGTCCTCTCTGAGGTTCTCTAGGAGGTGTTCTATCTACTACTCTCATCCTCTCCATCATTTTTCCACAGTTTTAACTAGATTATCTAGTTTTGAGTCTAATGAGGAGGAGGAAGGTCCCTCCTTAAAAGAGACCCCTTTTTCTATTCTTAGTTTAGCTCTTTTGGCTAATAAATTGGCCTCTACTTTAATACCATTGCTTTTCATCTCTTCAAGAGTGGTTGGGTCTCTTTTTCTCAACTGATAGGCCATGTCTACATCAAATCCTTCTGGAAAAATGAATAAGGGCTAATCCTGGTGGGGGTTTTATAGTGGCTCGAATGGAATTGTAGACACGGTTAAACCTAACACAATAATCTTCAACGGTATCATTTGGATCCCTTTCAAATTTTTGTGATCATTTAGAATTTGGAGGGTGTTCTTTTTAGTTTCCCATGTATTAAGAAATCTTTGTTGAAACTGAGGTAAATCGACTATGCTCCCAGCTAGTAATGCCCTATACCATTTCTTAACTTTTCCCATTAAAATATGAGCAGACAACCTGATTTTAACATCATCATCATCGACTTCTTCTAAGTCAGAGAAGTCATTTATCCTATCAATATGTTGTTGTGTTGTCACAGGACCTATACAATCAAATTGTGCCAATCTTTGTGCATAGATCTATGGCATAGCATTTAAATGTGCTTGCAATGCAAAAGGAGCATATCTACCCACCATGACTGATATGTGAGGTACAAATGAAACTACAATAAGTGTGGGTATGGAACGTATGAAAGGAGGTGTAATAATAGTTTGTTGTGTAGATGCAAAGATGGTAGTGGTTCAAGATGAAATGGGTGTAGTGAATATGGGCGTAATTACTGGAGAAGCGGTGGAAGTAGAAGAAAATCCTAGGGGAAGAGAGACAGTAGGGGTTTGGAAAAGAGTGGTACGAAGAATGGGTCATTCAAATAAAAAAGAAAAATTAGGTTGAATTATTAGTGAGGATGGAGATGAAGGAACAAAAGATGAATAAGAAGGTTCAGGTGATAAATGAAGGAGGGTTTCATGTACATCCTGATCGAACCTACTTACCAAGACTTCAAGCTTAGAAAATTGTTTAAGTAGATCATCTTCAAATTCTGATTTGGTAGTTTGGAATTGGGAAAAGTAAGGTTTAGCAGGCTTTCATCAATCATTGTTTTGGGTAGAAAATTATCAGATTTACTCATAAATAAACTATGTTCAAAAGCTAATTCAAACTCTATATCTTCTAAAGTCACAAATCTCTCAAGAAGGGAATTAACCCTAGGTAGAGGACTTTGACTTGTTTCACTCTCAACTACACCCTTCTTCCTAATTATTTTTTCTCGATTATCTACAATTTTCGGTGGATTAGGATCTGGGTGTGCTCTAGTACCAAGTATGTACTCTTTTGGGATCCATATCTACTACAAAATATATACATTTTTCAAACTTTATAAAATTTTATGATTGATAGACAGTCTTATCTCAAATCTTAGAAATAGATTTTTTAAGCAGTGAGATAAACTTTAATCTAGGGAAGAGTAAATATGAATCAAGTTTGTTCGTCCCCAGTGGAGTCGCCAGAATGTTAGCACTCTGTATTTCTTAAGACTATGAAAGAAATGCAAAGGTAACCACAAAACCACTTTCAAGTCTAGAAACTAGCCCTCCTAAACTTAGAGAGGGTCTCTCTGTCAAATTTATCTTTGTTTGCTTTTGGAATTTTAGTTTAGATGTGAAAGTTCAAGGTTTGGTTTTTGAATTGATTGTTTGGTTGTTCGATTGATAATGTAAGAAGGGACCACTGGGTAATGGAGTCAATTTGCCTTAGGTGGATCCTTTCAGTGGTGACAAATGAGTTTGATAGGGCAAGGTAGGCAAATTCATTGGATATTATATGCTTGATGAGATGGGAAAGAAGAAATGACTAACTATCCATTAAACATAGAGCAATTAAGAATTATATTGCTTAACTTCAGTCGAAAGCATCGAAATTGTTCAAAAGACAAAATTGAGTGTATTTAAACAAATTTAGATTCTTTATTTTCTTTGAACAAAATAGATCATAAACACATGTGAAATCACAAAGAAAGGAAAACACAATAACAAGAGAGAATATCACTTCACCAACAAAATCTGACACAGGAATCCTGAAAAGCTTCTATATTACTGAAAATTTGTCCACTGGAAATTGTGGAGCAGCTTTAGATCAATAGTCCTTTTCTTCCATACAAAAATCAACCCTTACTACTTCAAAATATAAAGTATTTATAGAAAGATTACAAAAACATCTTAATTTCAAAATATCAAGGCAAAATTCTAAATTATCTAAAATTGCTTACACAAATAGTACAAAAATTGAGGAAACTGAATTTTTGCATTTGACTGGCACTATTTTTTTGGTTTGTTGTTGGTGACTAGACCTGAAAAATAGCAGTTGGTTGTTTGATGTCCTTCTGGAGATTTGATGACTGTTTACTTTAGTAACTCACACAATTTTTTCCACCTCTATTCATCTGGCAGTTTAAACTTGATTAACTTTTGGTAAACCTCATCTACCTCTGTGAATTTCTCGAAGGTATTCTTATTGAGAAACAGATCATTGATTTCATGTTTGATCAATAAATCGTAGCTTAGGCCTTCCATGAACACCTTTCCTGTGAGTGTGCCCTTGATTTTAGCAAATTTTGACCGGTCTGTAGCAATTGTGTACAATTTATGCTGGTAATCTTCACGCTTGACCAATCTATCTCCTATCCCTTGTAATCCGGGGAGACATTTTTGGTGAAGTAGGTTGAATTTACTATGAAATCTCTGAGTGGTGTTTTCCATATTGTTGCATTTAGTCTCCAATTGAAACATCAAATTTTTCTTAGTGACAAATTTTCTCACTTCCAAAATGGTATCTTTTCTATCTTATATCTCTAGTTCTTCCAACTCTCCTCTGGATTTTGAATTTAACAGTCTTATTAGAGCTATAACATCATGTGGTTTGGTGCTAAGGTCTTTCTTCACATCTTCTATAAGTTCTTTTGATTTCTGGACCAACTCATCTTGTTCAAAGATGATTTCAATAGATGGCCATATGCTTGTGATAGCTTCATTGATCTCTATCCAGATGTTTTCTTTGGCTTCTGCAATGGTATCAGCTATGACAGATTGGTTCTCCAGATACTCTATCCTCTGTGTGAGATTGTTGTTCTATGCAATCATGTTAGATATACTTTGAGCTTTTTTTCCTGCAAATTATTTAATTTCTAAGTTAATTTCTCAATTTCTTGGTCTTTAATAGACATATTTTCCATGGCCTTATCCAAATCTGTTGGTGTACTCTCAGAATGTCCTTCTGTCATGACAATTTTTGTTGAAGTTATGGCTGATGTTGATGCCTCGGCTATCGATATACCTGCTACTAGGATTACAACCAAAGGAATGACCTGCATTGCACTAGCTTGTTCCTCTTTTTCTTTCAAGAGTGTCTCCATCTCCTTTTCTATTTTTTAAATCTAATTGTTTTGTTCAATGATGATCTTCAACATATTATCCTTTTGCTTCTCCTGCTCTCCATATTCCTTGGCCTGTGGATCTTCAGTGGAGGGGAGCTTAAGCTGCTTATTCAAAGTTGTTATATCTGCACTCTTGCTCCTGGTGATTTCTTTTGCTACCTTTACATCATTGGGATCATATCCCAGTTTAATGATCAAATCCTCCAAAGACTTTATCTGTGTATCTTTGGCCTGATAAGAAACTCTTTCTAACTTTAATTTTGCTTGAATATTAGTTAGTGAAACCTTAAGCTTAGTTGCTTCCATAGTTGTGTTTGTAATGGTGTTGTAAAGAATTTCTCCAGACTACTTGTGGAAGTCCATCTGGTCAATGGGATGGGTTGTATCTGTGTCAAAAGAGAAGATAGATTGCTTCTAATATTATGTTGATATTGGTTGAGTAACTTTAGGCTCCAAGAAGGCAACCTACATTTTCTTCTTCTCTGCATCAAAAGATGACAGAACCTTGTGCAGGGTGGTGTTTGTCTATTTCCAAAACTGTGAAAAATTGGTGGCCTTGAGTGCTTGGTTCTTTTCTTTGATTCCTCTGTAAATGGCAAAAATGCTTTGATCCTTATTTTTTTGGTCTGCCTCTCTTGATGGTGATGAAATTGGTGTGTCTTTGGTCATTGGGTTCATCGGAGATGTAGGAATAATCTCCTCTCTCCTTGACCCTGAAGGGATATTGGTATCTATTAGAACGATGTGATGTTGTTGTTATGTATTTTTCTATTGAGTTTCCCCTGTATTTGTAGTCTTTTTTTTTTGTTGTATACTATAAAATCTTTAGCTGAGATCTCTGTTACTAAAAGGGAGATACTATCCCTTGGTCTTTTCTCTATCTTTTCTTGAGGTACTGGAGTCTTTGAAGTAGATAGTACCTTCTCTTCGGCCTCCTGCAGAGTAGTCTCCTGCCACTCCTCCTAATTCATAAACTATTCTATTTCTAGTTAGGAGTATGGATGTAGAGAGCATACTTTTGTTCCATTCTTAATTTAGAGATTATACCAAAAGGGTCATATGACCAAGTAAAGTTATGTTTAAAATTCATCTGCTTTAGGATAGCCTCTGCCTCTTGCCCTGTTGACCTTACATTTCATATAAATGGACCAGCTTCTGTTTTTATTTTGAATTGTGACTTCTTCTTGGTTGCCAGGAAGTGTAGTTGATCCATGTTGATCATTTCCCTGATAATGTTAGGATATTCCGACACATAGGAAATAGTTAAGAATAACTTGGTCTAGTGTAGAGTTAGATAAAGTTTTTTTCTTTACTATGTACTTTTGTAACTTACAATTCAACGGTCACGATATGTTTTAGACATGAAGTGATCCAACAGTTCATTATCTCCTCGGTATTACCGACACTTGATCCATGGCTTAACACCCGATTGGTCCATGATCTCTATTTAAAGAGCATGCAAGGTAATTTGTAGGGTGACCGTTCATGAGAGAAACTTATGTAAATTTTCTTTCTTTTACATTAATAAACTGCCTGAAGTGGCCGCATTGGCTCAGGTCGTGGACTGTTTCCCTCTTTGAGAGTTTTAACCACATCAAGAATATTGGTGTATTGATCTATGATCTAATTGTGAGCGGTGTCCTTCAGTGTTCTATTTGATGAACTTACCCTGTAAATTCCTACATGGTATCAGAGCTATTTGAGGGCCGCATCCGTTGGAGATCCAAATCGGAAGCCAGTACAACTACATCCGACTATAGTTTCATAGATCTACTGTTTCTGACCACTTTCGAGCCAAGAGGACTACTCTATTGTGTTAGGAGCATCTATTCCAATGAGAAACCCCTTTGGTTTCACGCAAAAATGTTTCTGGTAGCCATAGCTACGTCATTTTTAAGATCTAGAGGTCTACAATATTTATTTGCAGTTTTAGTTATTTATCTCTCTCTTTATTTCGATTTTTTTATCTGTCTGTTTTTTTAATTACCGGATCTATACCTTTCATTTATGTGTATTCTCTTTGCCCCACGACTATGTGTGATCTGGGCGGATCAAAAATAGATTGGAAGGATTTTTCTCATGTGTATGCTCTTTTCCGCCACGCCTTAGTGTGATCTCGGAAAATCAGAAATATTGAGGAAAATATTTAGTTTCTGGCGAAAGCTAACTTCAAGCCATAAGGTTTTCTTTCTTTTGTATGTCCGTGTTGGGCTATGTGGTTTTTTGTTTTGTAGGAAAAAATAGCATGCACCCCAAAGCTTCAGTGACCAAAAAAAAAAAAAATCCAAAATTTACTAACCTTTTAAACAAAGCCATGTTTTCTTCTTTAAATGATTGTAACACTAAAAATATATATGTTGGTGATGATAGATCTCTTAGTGTTGTAAGGACTAGAACTGTTCATCTAGACAATGGTTAATTTAATGATGTATTATGTGTTTCAACCTTATCCTGCAACCTTCTATCTGTATATCAGATAACTCATTCAAGTGAAGGTAACACTGTTGAATTTTCACCTCACGATGTTGTAATTAAGGACCTAAGAGATCCTAGATAGATTTTAGCTATTGGCATTGCTGATGATTCTATGAGTTTGTATAAGTTTAACAACTTTGGGTCATCAACTCTTCCCTCAGTATTTGTTGCTCATAATGATGAAGTGAGAAAACTTTAGCATGAGAGATTTGGTCACTTAAACTATTGCTCCATTCAAAATCTATGTAAAGAAAATATGGTGACAGGTCTTCCTATGGTATCTTGCAAGGATGGTGTTTCTTCCAGATGTGTGCTCGAAAAACATCATCGAGACAGTTTTGAAAAACATGCCTCTTGGCACACCTCAGCCCCTTTACAGCTTGTGCATAGTGATTTATGTGGTCCACTTTTAGTTGTTTCATTCTCTGGCTACAAGTATTTCTTAACTTTCCTTGACAATTTCTCCAGACGCACTTGGGTATACTTCTTAAAACTGAAGAGTAAAGTCTTTAACATGTTCTTGGCCTTTAAGGAATTTGTTGAGAAACAATCTGGACATCAAATTCTTAAGCTAAGATCTGATAATGGCAGAGAATATGTTAACAACAAATTCATCAACTTTTGCATTGAGCATGGAATTCAAATGCAACATATTGTTCCATATACTCCACAACAACATGGTGTCGCTAAAAGGAATAGTCGAACCTTAAAAGAAACGCCTAATTGTATGCTTCAACCTAAAGGACTTAGTCTTAATTTTTGGGCAGAAGCAATTAGTTGTGCAAATTACATAGTAAATCGCACTCCTACTAAGGTTTTAAAGAATATCACTCCAGAAGAAGCATGGAGCTTAATTAAACCAGATGTAAGTCACTTTCTTTTTTTGGAAGTGAAGCATGGGCCCATATTCCAGATGAGAAACATAAAGCCTTAGAACCTAAGAGTGAAAAAATGTATTTTTGTTGGATATTTTGAAGATGTCAAAGCATATAGACTTCTTTCACCTAAATCCAAAAATGTTATCATCAAAAGGGATGTAAAGTTTTATGAAAATATATCGGCCTACGAGCCTAGTTCGGTAGATGTGACACCTCTCTCTATCCCTTCTACTTCTGAAAATATTTCTTCTTCATATTATGACAGTGAGGATGACAATCCTCCCCCGTCTTCTTAGGATCCTCCTTCAGCTCCTCAGCTTCCAAAATGGGTTCGTGCTACTCGGGATGCAGCAAGTTCTCTTGCAGGTGATCCTATAGATCAACGATGTACACGTTCTCAGTTCGATAGAGCCTCTTCTTTACTGGCTCAAGCTTCAATGAATAATGATCTTGACACCTTTGCAGAAGCTTCAGGCCATCCAGATTGGGACACATCTATGAATGAAGAATATTGTTCATTATTGGAAAATGACACATGGGATCTTGTTCCTCTTCCAAAGGGACGAAAACTTGTTAGATGCAAATGGGTTTACAGAACCAAGTTTGGACCAAATGGAAAAGTTGATAAACATAAAGCTCGTTTTGTTGCTAAGGGTTTTTCACAAGTTGAAGGCATTGACTATATTGAAACCTTCTCCCTTGTTGCCAAAATGAACTCTCTCCGTCTTATTCTTTCCCTTGCTGCCTCTTTCAAATGGGAAGTCTATCAGATGGATGTTAAATCTACCTTCTTACAGGGGAACTTGCATGAAGAATGTTGAAAATGCAACAAGATGATGGAGCTTAGCGAAAAGAAGTCGCCTTCACTAAGTGGTCCCATTGGCTCTTTTTGGCGCAAAGTCTATTTTTAGACATATGGATCATGGTTTATGAGTTTCAGGATGCTATTTATGGATGATTGGTCATGTTGGTAAAAATAGATGGACTTCTATTTTTAGACATATGGGCGGAGTCTATTTTTAGACTACCAATCTGAAAATAGAACAGTCGAATATTATTAGCTCTTAATAATATTTAGACTATAAACATTATCTTATCCTCTTGCAACACTTCAGTTCGAGCTACGGATGTGGCACATGCAACTGCCAGAAAGAAATACGTTTTTCTTATGGGTTAGTTGAGCTATTGCATGAAGGACTTCAGTTAAAACTCAAGTCATTGAGTTTGGTGGAGTTGAATGAGGAGTTGATGGAGTTGTGTTCAGTTTGACTTAGTTGAACTAGTTGTATTTAGTCTAACTAACAAATACACTAGTGATGAGTGGTGTGAATTAATTATTAATTATTTCACTAATTATTAACTCATGAATCAACTGAAGAATACATCAGTTAACTCAGTGCATGGACAATTAAGTGGAGACAAGTGTTAGAGGTGAGTGAAAGGGAAAGACAGCTGTCAGTTGTTACTATAGTTGTGCATGAGATTTGC